>OMLF01051307.1:65003-93195 GCA_900302615.1 Holocentrus rufus
TATGTTTCTATCTCTACATATATATCATATTTTAACCTATGTCTCAGCCAGGGTATATTTCCTGGTATTGAGAAAAAGGAGAAATCAAAGTAAATTTTTTTTAGGTGCCTAAAAGAGTGTCAGCACCTTCATTGAAGGATCCCTGCAATGAAGGTGATCAAGTCGGTAATTTATTACCAAAAATGGGAATATATGCAGACAATGTTACATTATATTGAGCTGCATCAACAGGTGATCAGTCTTAAATAATTAACTTGACAACATAAGCCATAGTTTTATGTTCAAGAAACTGCCTACAGCTTCCAATACAAGGTTGAATCAAAAACTGAACATGATCAAGTTACCTGGAATAATAATAAACAATTCATTGTCTTGGTCAAAACATTTTGACAATATAGTGGCAAAAGTTGTCATTATCCTATTATCTGTTCATTAGCTTGATAAAATATTGAATGTGTTCAAAATAAAGCTGCCAGGCTTTGACTTAAATGTCCAGGTAGGACAAGTCTGAAAAGATGCACACTCAATTTTCATGGTTAACTGTTTAAAACAGTTGATTTATGGCTAGCTTTTGTTTGTTTGAAATACTGTCATCAACAAATCACAACAAAACAGTTTTTTCTCAGGCATTAATAAATAGCCTATCTCTACCAAAAATACCTATCATACCAGTCAGCCTTGGACTTGGACTAATCTGCTTATAATATCAATGGCTAAATATCAAGAAATTTCACTACGGAATGCCTCACCTACTTTTATAATAGCTAAAGCCAACTGCATTTTTTATTTTATTTTTTTTTACTTGTTAGAAGACATTTGATGAGGAGGTAGAATCAAATGCTTATTTTTAATATTACTTGTTTTACTCTATTGATTTTTTACATATGCATTTCACTTACACTCTGACATGTAAGAAACATTGTTGTACTATAAAAATGATACTGATAGTCATATTTTTTGTCATTCATGCTGTCGTCCATGTCACAGTGGTCCTAATATTTTTATTTTTATGGTGTTATGGCTTTTAACTTTGTGCATATGTTCTCAGTGTGTACTGCATTTTAATCGGACCACAGGAAGAGTAGCTGACACCTGTTACAAATACTACTACTAACAATAATAATAATAGCATCAATAATATTAAACCTACATAACATGTTGAGAAAATTAAGACCACTAATAACTGCATTTAATCAATTTTAATACATCATAACGCCTAAGACCTTTTCAGAGTTTGTAAGGATCTCCAGCTACCCTGTCAGTTCATAGTGACATGAATCCATGCCAGTGTCATGATTTTCATAAGATGTGAATATTTATGACTGATAGTCACTTTACACTGCTCCATGATCAGTGATAAATAGAGGTGTAAATCTTCACTGGCCTCAGGATTTGATTCGATTCGATTCGATTCACCTGTCAACGATTCGACTGCACTAGGTGTCTAGATGCATCTTGATGCGTCTCAGTGTATCACATCCCCAGTTTTCTATATTACTGCATACGGCTCCTTTTTCATCAATTTATACAGTCAGATAAATTTGAACTCCATTAAAACATTAACATAAATAAAGACATTAGTCTACATTAAAATGTCCAAGCCTGTCAAATTAAATAACTTGAAAGTAAACTAAATGAAGAAGCAGTTAGGTCTAAAAAATAAAATAATAGGCACCAGAACGCATTGGAGCATCGCTGTGAGGAAAAAAAGTTTTGTAGTTTGCATAATCCTTTTGAAACGTATCTAAATCATCACGAACGCATATGTCATTAGTGATTCATTTGTTTCAAAAACAAATGAAATGGTCAAAGTTGCCATATTTACATTTATGGTGTGTTGAGTGATTCACAGCATCACCACATGCATTGAGTAACATGCAAGAAAACCTTACACCTTAAATATTGCGCCAGATGTCGCCTTTAGCCAAGACAGTGATTGAAATTTTTTTTCACCAGAAGGCCTAGCGATCTTCCCGAGTTTTGGCATATTTCACACCGGATGTTTTGGCTGTTAATATTTTAATCTGCGGAGCAATTAGACGTGATACCGGCCAAAAGCCGGCACACGCCGGCCAATGTAAACCCTGCTACAACAGTCTATAATACTATATAAAAAGCTGCATCTTTTCAATACCAGTATCTGTGTGATCTCCTCAGTAGTTAAACAGTGCAAAAACTGAGGCAGAAAAATCGACAATCAACGTTAGTAGGCTATAATTTGGTGCGATTATATTCTGTCATTGCATCGATGCAGAATCTTCCACGTCTGCATCACAATGCATCTAAGAATGGAGAAATTTCCACACCACTAGTGATAAACACATTATGTTAGACCACAAATAAAAGAACTGAAAACTCTTATTGCACTGCATCTGAGGTCCTGCTATCTTTGTACCAAGTGTCAGAGTGTGATGTCACATTAAGTAGTACCAAGCCAAAATCCTAAAAATGTATTGTATTTATGAATCATGCACTTTGCTTTTTACCCTCACATTTCTACAGAATACAGTTCCAAGGAACAGACTTGGCACTTATGAATTATTATCCTTATAGCATGAGCATGGGCTTTAAAAAAACATTTGTTAAATCTTAGTTTAAAATCCCCGCTTATTCTATTTTATTTATTTCCTATTTTTCTTTGCTATATCCATTTACTAAGTGCTGCTTCCGTTTCCCCACAGGATCATTAGTCTAGTCTAGTTTAATCTACTGTCTGTGATTGTGATAAACAGCTTGTTGTGCATCAGAACAGACTGACACATAGGAGTGTGACTACCAACTAGAGCTACTGAGTGTGTTGTCGTACCCTGAGCACCTTGCTGGCATTGTAGGTGTTATCCACATAAGTGTTGTAGTGGTGTAGCTGTGGGCAGAACTGGTCAAAGCCCCGGCCAAAGTAACCATTCTCAAGGTGGACCAGCAGAGATCTGCAAGAAAGGACACAAAATCAACTAGCAACCTTGCAGTCAACAGACAAATAGAACATTTTCAATATAAAGGAAACACTACCACTATTATCCCATTGAGTCTCTGTCACATTTTTTGTGGCAGGCAGGCAAGCAGGCAAGACATCATTATCCAGTCACAGCAACATCCTTAACTCTAATAGAGGACATCGCATAAGTAACCACTTGGGTATCTGCTGCATATTTTTGTGCATCACAGTCCTTTGACACATTCATTTCAAAGTGCCCCCCAGTGAGCATTTAGCCTCAAGTCAAACTGCATCGGACTTTGAGTTAGTGCAGTTTACCGCCTAAGAATGCACTGCTGCTCTGCATCAGTGGAAAAAAGGAGCTCAAATAAAGCAAGATCAGATCTGAAGCATCATTTTGAGCTAAGGCACACATGTTTGGGGAAAGTGCGGAGGTTGAGCAAAGTTCAGAGGATTGCTTCCCAGTTAATGGGAAGTTTAGCAGGCAAGACTCCGTAGTGTTATTTGAAGGCCTCTCCCTGTGGGTGACATATTTACTGGGACCCAGACGGTAGGTCTACCTTCAGGGCACCGAGGGCCACTTTGTAGTGTGAACGCGCCCGCTGAACCCAGGAACAAAACAACTGGATCAAGGCAGTGGCAAAGCAGTCGCTCAGCCTGTCAGGCACATTACAGTAACACGGACGCAATTGGTTGGGGGTGTTGACACTTGTGAAGGAGCTTGTTATCCAAACTTAGAGGAAGTACCACACACACACACACACACACACACACACACACACACACATGAATCCTCCTCTCTAATGATGTTCCCAGAGACTTTGCCTTCGTACATGCTGGAAGAAGGAGCACTTTGCGTTGAAGTTGATTTAAATAGATTTTAATGAAGTTGCGCGCCAAGGTAGCCTCTGTTCATAATCAGGAGATGCCGGAGCAGCCAAGAGAGTTCTAACGAGGGCAAAGGGCGGGAAAAACAGTGTTTCCGTTTTTTCCCTCTCACAGCCAGAGGCTATTATGATAAATATGAAATTATGGATTACATTTTTTATACTTTTTTCACAGCAATTAAATTGTCTGGCCATCAGGAGCAGGATGAAGATAACATTAGCATTCCTCCTGCGTCACGTTAATCCACATTAATTCTGAGCAGTTGCGACATCTGGGGTGGATACAACCTCGACCAAACAATCCAGGCCTGTGTGGCTTCATTTGTGGAAGGCTTGAAGAGAGGAATACTAATTGTTACACACAGTGCAAGCATTCACTAAAAAAAGAAAAAAAAGAAAAAAAAAACAAACAAACACACAAATAGTGTTAGAGAACAAAGCAATAAAGCCAGCACCTTGTTGATCTCAGCAGAGTGTACAATTTGGTTTATGCTGTGTTTCTACCGTTTGCTGTTGAAAAGGAGTGACTTCTGTCATGTGCGATGTTATTTGATCTATTTCCAGACCACATTTATTCTCATTAGGAACCCCACCTCTCACACACATTCACATGACTGCTTTGGAATAGTCAACTTTCAAACGCGCTGATTTTGTGCTACTTTGACAGCTCTTTCAAGTTCGTTATTCCAGTTTGTTATGTAGCAATCAGGGATAATCAGGCTGCTCCTTCCATTGCCTGGTCTCCACTCCACATAACCAGGATGAATGGCATGGCATATCAATATATTCAAATGTCTCCTTGTCTTATGTAACTTGGCGATGTTTAATGAAAGCAGAATTCATTAACTGTGCTTACAACTTTGGAGCAAAGTAAATAAAAAACAGTAGATGTGAACTGAATGCACCATCTTGCACACACACACACACAAACACAAACACACTTGTATTACTATCACAAGACAATTAGTTGAGAGAAGCCTCACAGAATGCGTCTGGGATTGAAGTTGCTTCTTGTCTGCTTTAAAAGGATCGTTAACTGAACTTAAAAATCTGCCCTTTTATGATCACTTGTGTGTACGATCTGTCTAAAAATTCAGCAGCTGTAGTAAGATGAAGCTCGTTTTGAGGCATTTTCTAGTGCGATATGATTCAGAGGGCCTGCGTAGGTGTTATCCTTGTCTGTACGGTGTGGGAGTGGCCCAAGTTGACTGACATGCCTATTCAAATTCAACATTCAGGAGCTAGTGTCTGAAAATGAGGTCGTGTTTTGATAGGATCATCCTCCTTGTTACATATGAAAGTCATTTTTCATTCGCAACACACAAAAAGTGGTTGCTTGGATCTGGGAAACCAAGACAGGCATCTCTCAGCATAGATATGACTACACATTCTGAATACACTGTTTTTCACACCTCAGGATGATGGAAAATAGCCAATTTAATGAGAAACCACATATTTTAGTTGACCATTTTTTTGGTTGTCCGTTTAAAGAACGCATATCTCTGTGCTGAAAAGCACATTCATGAAAGGATGAAAGGCCATGGATCAAAGTTTTTGTAAAGGCCAATAACATAATAAAATCAAATTAAATGATAAAATAATCATAAAAAGGATAAAACTGATAATGTAATAAAAATCCAATAATGTAATATAATCTTGAACCAATAACATAATAACTGTTTTGCCTATAATGCAATAACGTCTTACATTACTGACTAGTTATTACATTATTTGCTTGTTAATTTGTTTGTAATAATGTAACTAAACTAAACCAATAAAAACACTGTAATATCTTCAGTTTTTTCATCTATACTGTGCATCCATACATTATGTAGTCTCTCAAGCCAGACGTGTTGGCTCCCATAATTTTCGTTTAATAGTCTGTACTTAGCTGAAAATGAGTAGCAAAATAAGGTAGATATCCAGTCATTTCCTCACTTCCATATCCCCTGCACAGACACGTAAATAACTCCCACTGGAAACCAAATTAGTCGAAGCCTAGCTAGCTAGCTGCTGAGCCGAAATGAAAATTCGAAGAGATATTTTTGATCCGGCTCTTTCGGAACTTTGTGAAATTCATTCCATGACAAGCGAGGTTCCTCCTCGCCACGGAGACATCTTTTACATCTTTCTGTGTCTTCTTTCAACGGTTTCTTCACCGTAGAAAGTCAGACTTGCAAATCAAAATATTACGTGGATGATTATCCATGGAAGACTACTGTGACTGATGTCATTACAGAAAACAAAATTAAATTCCTTGACTTTTCAAATACTTTAGATGATTTTACTTAAATTCATGACTTTGCCAGGCCTGGAAAATGAGATTTCAAAATTCCATGACTTTTCCAGGTTTTCCAGGTGACTGTGGGAACTCTGAAAATGCCCCCCAAAAATAAAAGAAAGAAAGTAAGAAAGAAAAAAACAGAAAAAAAGCCTAATGGGGAAAAATAGTCAGGCTCTGACTGGTCTGGAGTTGAACCCATTCCCACAACAGGATAATCTAAATGACCGTTGGGAGTCATGAGCCCATTCACACTACATGATAATCTGACCCACCATCAAGTGCTGAGTATGTCTGACAGACAAGATGAGAGAATCACCCACAAAACAACCTATGAGAGGTAATTATCACTGCTGTTATCATCAATTATTCTTCACACTGTCACAGAGAAATCTAGAGTATACCACCTGACAGGGAGGAAGAATCAGAGGAGAATATGAGAAAATCTATAATCAATCACTTAGCAGTGGTAAATCAGTCTACTACTAACACACTGTCTCTCCATGGACCATTTTTTAAATTGAGTACTTGCCATTATGTTTCAACCATTGATTCAATAAGGCCCCCATAATGAAGATGTATGGTAACTGCGGAACCATTTACCCAATACATCAGACTGTGTAATTCATACTTCAATCTTCATTCTAGTACTCTCAACAAGAAAGGCAACCACTCTGGTGAGGGTGAGGACCTGAGGGAGCCCCCATGACTCATTATTTAGTCTGCAAATGGAATTCCCAATCAAAAAACATCCCAGTCATTCACTCCATTGTTTAGCACACTGTCATAGTAAGGCGCTGCATCGTGCACACAGAGCTTGTCCACAAGCAGAGTGGACATATCTACTAACTCAGTAGTCACATCCACGAAAACCATTTAATTCCCAACTTGGCTCTATTCTATTCCAGTTCTACAAAAGCACATGTTCTACAGCCTCTTAACAAATTAACAAAGCAATTAAAAACGAAACCCCAAATTACATTCGGATAACTTACTACTTGAGGGAGCGTGTAGCATGGATATTAATTAAAAACATGGATGGTGAAAACTCCTTGTGTTATACTGGGTTTGCTGATATGACTATGATCAGAATGATATTGGCCTTTTATTAAAGTTATGCATTTTTTTTTATTTATTTATTTTTTTGCAGTTACATGACTCCTTGCAATGTAATAACTGTAAACCTGTTGTTATTGCCTGGATTGACCTTTCTAAATTTCTGTATCGTCCTACGATGGTCATATTATCGGTATGTATAAACATTGTGTACACACAAAAATGTTGTGTAGGACAGTTTCCATGCACACTTTGGGATGTATAAAAAGTTAATTTGACTTGAAAACACATAGCTCCTCCTGCAAACTTAGACTATGTGTATGCACAGTTCTACTTGCTTAGTCAGTTACCTGTATCAAACACCAATTCAGGGAGAGCAACCAACTGTTTCAAAATGACATTATCATTCAATTTACATTGTGTGCAATGAACAGCATTATTTATAGTATATGTAGTATTAAACTTTATCTCTTTAATATTTTGAGTCACTAACTTTTTTATCCGGCAGTGTTGTTTATTTTATGAATTATTAAACCATAGGACCAAATATGAGTCTGAAAAAGTTTTAGGCTCTATGAAGTGGTCCATGAAACAAATATGAGTTATATCCACTTGAATGCCTTGATACGTTATTCACAGATGCAACAGTACAAGGGAGTTATATTAAATCACATGAATAATTGAAAGAATACATTTTTGTGGTCAACAGTGAACAGTCAGTAATCAACGAGCTGCCATAACTACCTACAGGCACGTAAATGTTTGGTTTACATTCTTACCAATGTGTAGCTCACAATTCATAGAAGTTTGTCCATTCAGCAAGTTTCCAGGTTGCAGCAATAAAGTGAACAATCGTTAGCGTTCAGTTTACATACATTTCAAGCAAAAGAAAATTGTGTGCATGTGGCACTAGTAGTTACTGGCCAGGTATAGTTCTGATATCCCGTTCGAGGTATCCAATGCAATATTTTTTACGACAGTTTTATTTTTAATTTTGCCCGATAAATTTCAACATTCACATTAATATTCACTTTCAACTAAAAAAATGGATAATCTTGACTTTTGGAATGTACATTGAGGTTGCAGTGTTTCCCACACATTCATTTATTTGTGGTGGCCTGCCACGAAAGAATTACGTCCGCCACGAATAGATTTTTCGGCACGAATAGATTTTTTGGCTTTTGGCTCGCTCGACCTCGCTCATAAAAGCATTATAATGGGACTCTGTGAATGTAGCTTGTCGTTACAATTCCGGTGCAGTAGGTGGCGGTACTATGCATTGTAACTCCGCCAATAAAACCAAAGAAGACGCACTTAATGCACCTAGTCGGCCAGAAGAAGAAGACAACGAAGAAGAAGAAGAAGAGGACTGCATCAAAAGACAAGGGTAAGACGTCTTGGCAAACAAGTCCAAAAGTGGTCCGAACAACTCTAACTTGTCATGTTATATTAGCATGTGGCTGTATTTATAGCCGGAAGCTCAACATGTGCAGAGACATTAACTCACGCTGTAGTGTTAACGTTAGCCAACAGCTGCTAACCACTTCACATGTGTTCACTCCGTGTTTTTCTTGCTTGGTCGCTTGGGATGTAAATGTAATGGCTGTACAAGCAAGTGAATTAGCAGATCTGTTCAGAAGAACCAGAGCTTATGATACATTCTAAAATAAAAGCACTGCTAATATCTCCCTTGTTAGACAATCTGTCTGATATACATCAGAAAAAATTCAAGCCAAAACTCAGAAACTAGGTGATAAAAAAAATATTTTGGTCATGAAGAGCATGTTGGTGCCCCATTATTTAAAGACAAAGGTCACTGTGCATCCAGCTTCAGGCCTGGATGTTGCCTCTGCACCTTGAGACTGGCTGGTACCATGGTGTAGTAGAGGAAGAACGGCTCTGTGAATACTAGGTTGGAGGCAACTGACTAATCCACTGAGCTAGTCTCGCATAGCCATTAGAAGATAGCCATAGCCATAGAAAGATCTGGTTGAGCCCAATATCATTCCGGTATAAGGGGAAAAAATGCTCTGACTTGTTTGTATTTCTTTAAACCAATCAGGTAGTGCTAAGCCCAGGATGCAGCGACGGTGCCCTTGCCCTTACTCAGCCAGTGGCAGGCTGATGCCCACAGTCTACATCCTGTGAGCCAGACTACCACTGAGCTAAAGCCCCCTCTCTCTGGCATTTTCACTTTTTGCACACAATGCATTCAGGACTAAATTAAGTCCTGCCACAGCATTTGATCACATTTTGACAGCCAATTAGCATAACAAAATGGTACTGATTATCAAAAACTTTATTTTAAATTTTATTTTATTTATTAGAATTTTATTTCTACAGCTTACAATACAAATATGGGCCAAAACGTAAAGTTAATTGTTCATAGTGCCATCATATGGTCAGTTCATGCACTTTAGCTGCTGTAGCTTTGACAGTTTGTGATCCAGACATCCTTCAACCAGAAGACTCCCCAACCAGAGATATTGGTGTCCTGGTTGAAAGAGTTACAATAATTTATATATTAATGACGATATATGAATTATGATAACAATAATGCCCTCCACTCTTCCAAAGCCAAATATGACTTTGATGAATATGAATATTGCACTCAAACTGCCAGGACTGATGACAGGCTGTACTGCTGAAATATCTGCCTACACAGACTCCTTTGATATCACCTGAAGTGATTACATATAATATACAACAATTTATCACGGGGAAAAGAGAGCATCGGAACCACATGACAAGTTCCACCTCACTGATTCCTGCTAATAGAGAAGATAAGGACTTCTGCTTGGTAAACTAAGAGCTTATCTTAACGTAATTCTTATGCAACAGACAAATTACTAACTCCCCCCCACATACACACACACACACACAAGCACACAAACACATGCCTTCATAAAGCCTCTCCCCAATCTCTCCAAAGCATGGATATTTTAATTATTCAGAAGATACTTACTGGTTTACTGAATGAATGGATTTAATTGAACTGAAGATGCTCTCTCTAATGTCCTGCCTTAGGGTTCCTTTGGCCTTCAAAATCTCCACAAAGTACTGTGAGGAACAAGAGAGCAGAAGGAGACTGAATAAAATGTCTTTTTGTCATTTGTATTAATAAGCCTTTCCCTATTTAGAAGTGGGCTGTCATCTCTGATTGGATACCTCTGAGATGAAGGAAAACATCATTTGATAAGGAAATGCTTGCACCACTGACATCTCAATTACTCCCTCTACATGGTGAGCAAGTGTAATACCAGATCACCAAAGGGAACATGCCAGAATGCATAAAACATACAAGTACATTCATAACTAAAACAAAACACCAGGGATTTACTAGTTGATTTTTAGGCCTACAGTCTATGCTAACGATGAATGCTACATGCCGTATTTGATTGGCTGGTGTGATGCTCAAGTAAATACAGAGGGATGTTGCTGCACCACATCACTGACAATAAAGCGACAGCTGTGCTGGTCTCAAGTCATTTGAAGTGAAAATGGGATTACCGAACTGAATGTGCATTAGGCCTAAAATGGCTCTTAATTGGACTGAACGGGTGTAAGGTGAGTAATTGTGTATAAATGAGGCTGCACTGTTGGATGCAAAAGTCTGTTGTCTCTGCAAGGATGAATAGCGTGAACAGAATGCAACTGTGAATGTTACCTTGAGTCTGTTGCTATGTATTGTATAGTATGCGCGTACTCCATATCATTAAATGCAGCAGTGCAGTAAATTTATGGAACCTTCTGCCTCCAACCATGCTTTGCATTAAGATTTTTACACTCGTGGCAGTTTGTTCAGTAGTTTTAAGGATCTGAAATGTTTCTATTCTGGGCTGGACTGAAATAAACCTGGGTTATATACAATATTAGTAGATAATACTTGTATTCATCTGCTTGAAGTAACAGTTGGGTGGCTTTGCCACTTTGGGCAAAGGAATAAGTGTCAGACACATAGGAAAGAATATAAAAGTCATTTTACAGGGTGTTTGTGGGCTTCAGAAAGCACTTTCAAAGGAACACTCCAACGTTTTGGGCAAAATACCCTTTTACCGACTTTCCCAGACTGAGAACCTCTGTACATCCACTGGTTCAGTTCCTTTGGGTAGCATTTTGTGTTAGCTTAGCATGAAGACTTAAAGTCTACAGGAGTCATTAGCCTAGCTCTGTCAAAGTGAAAAAATGAACCCTACAGTAACTCTGAAGCTGTCTTATTTACACAATGTATAATGTGTATTACATGGTAATGAAATATACGTTTTGGAACTGTTTTTAAAAATGAGTCATTTTAAGAGACATTAGATAGCAGGCTACACATGTTCAGCAGTACACATAGTACACTGTGTAAATAAGACAGCTTCAGAATTGCTGTAAGGTTTACTTTTTCATTTTGACAGAGCGAGGCTAATGACTCCTGTAGACTTCAAGTCTTGATGTTCAGCTAACATGAAACACTACCCATAGGAACTGAACCGGTGGACGTACAGAGGTCAAAAAGGTTATCGAACATCTTGTCCCGGAAGACAGAAAAAGAGTACTTTGCCCAAAAAGTTCTAGTATTCCTTTAAAAAGAACTGGACTAAATCAAAATGAAATTAATGTGGCTAGATATTAGACAAGACTAAATCTAAAAATGTGTGTCCAAATTAACACTGAAGTAATGTAATCTAACAAAATGTACATGTAGTCTAAATGTTGTATAACAACATCAAACTTATTGCTGCTGCTTGCATTTTTGTGACTGACATATAATCTGACACTGTACTGGCCAGATGGGGTGAACCTCACCTGCAACCCCACAGAGTTATTGACTTATACATACAGTGGTGACCAGCTCCAGCTGTTGGCAGTAGCGCTGCTCTGTCTGGACCAGCTCTCTGGCCGTTCGGCTCCGTTTCATCTCCCAGCGGTCTCTCTGCTCTTGGATATTGGTGTGTGCAAGGGGGCCAGATGGACCAGGGGAGAAACTCATGGCCACAGAGGAGGTGGGGGAAGCTGCAGAGACAAAAGCAAACAGACCAGGGGGTATTACACAAGGCAGGACCTGCATCAAATCCAGATATGTTAACTCGGTCTTCACAGAAATCTGTGATTTACTGGTCCATTAAGTGAGATCGAAGTAAGTCCACATCAGTTGCTATGGCAGCTTACGTCCTGAAGCTAACCTGCACAGTAAACTGTTACAGTAAACCTGATCCAGCCTGCAGCATACAGGAGGCACACAGGTCAAACCAATGATCCAATAACTTATTTAAAAAATGGCATGCCTTCTCCAGAAGATCCCATGGACATCAATGTGCAAACAGTCTGCAGAGTTTTATGTTGTGAGAGTGTGGTTAGACCTCAATTAATTAGTTACTGACAACTATCTCTGAGCTTTACAGTTTTTCAGTGCTGTCAATCGTTTATCTCTATAACCTTCTTCAGCTTGCATTTCAACCTCTCTTCAGTACAGATTTAATGCACTGCCCTTCTATTTTACCCCAACATTGGGTTTGCAGAGAGTAACCTCAATTAGATTAATTAGAAAAGTAAACTCAGAAATGCAGAAAGCTCAAACCAGCCAATATCAACAGGCTAGCCATGGTGGAATGAGACCTATAAATGATGACTCTCACATTGCAATAAGTCATTGTACTGCAAAAAAGGAACATAATACTGCTTAATGTAGCTTTAATTAGGCCTATTTTTGCTGGTAAAAACAAAAATGGCTGGTAATTTTATTGTCTGCAAACCCTGATAGGTGAGACAAAATGCTAGTGTCAGAAATGTCAGACACCAATAGGGCACAATCATGAAATATTAGCTGACAATTAATTGTCATACAAATAATTACAACTGACCACTGAATGGCTTTTTTTGGCTCACACACACACGCACGCACGCACACGCACACACACACACACACTGAATTTTATGTGTACTGTGTATTAAGTGGAACCTGACGATTATGCAAAATAATCACAGCACAAATAATCGCCATCACACAATTATGTCATATTTGTGGCCATATTTGTGGCCTAACAATGGCAGGATTTTCATTTCCTCTAACTCAGCAACGAAAATATTCCTCCATTTATATCATTTATGTTGATGAGTGGTCACCAACTCTTAACGGTGCTATAAATAATGACTATCTCTCCCACCAATTGATCACTCCCAAGACCAGTCCAAGCTGACATCACTCCCACCCCCATGGATAAGAGGTGCCTTCCTTGCACTCCCTCATTAGTGTCATCTCCTATGTATTAGCAGGGCCAATGTGTGGGCAGAGAGCAGCACTTTAGCAGCAATTAACCCCTGTGCTGTCCCTAAGGAGCCCTGCACTGTAAACAAGAGGGCCAGATCAATGCTAACCAGGGTACACTTATCCCACAGAGTGCCAGGTAGACGACACCAGGCTTCATGTGACGATGAGTTGATGAGTTAAACTACACTACATTACCAAGTGGGTCTCACAATCCAACAAACAAAATAATTCAGCAGTTTCTACATGCTCATGAACTTTCTGCTGGAAATGGCTGTTGACAATCTTACTCGCTTTGTTTCCATTCATGGAGACATCCTCTCTTAAAGGAATACTCCAATGTTTTGAGCAAAATACCCTTTTTCCAACTTACCCAGAGTGAGACAAGATGTTCAATACCATTTTCACCTCTGTAGGTTCACTGGTTCGGTTCCTATGGGTAGTGCTGCCTGTTAGCTTAGCATAAGACTTGAAGTCTACAGGAGTCATTAGCCTAGCTCTGTCAAAGTGAAAAAATAAACCTCATAACAACTCGCTGTCTTATTTACACAGTGTAACATGTGTGTTACACGCCAATGAAATACACGTCTTGGAATGGACACATGTTCAGCAATATAGTTGCTACCATTTAATTTTGCCTAAAATGACTCGTTAAAAAAAAAAATAATAATAAAAAATTCCAAGACGTATTATTTTTTCATTTTGACAGAGCTAGGCTAATGACTCCTGTAGACTTCAAGTCTTTATGCTAACCTAACAAAAAATGCTACCTATAGGAACTGAACCACTGGACGTACAGAGGTGAAAATAGTATAGAACTTGTCTCAGTCTGGGTAAATTGATAAAATGGTATTTGGAGTATTCTTTTAACTTGGTTACACAGCGAATACTATGAAGCTAGGCTGTATAGTTAGCAAGGCAGATTTAACCTGGATTTTTCCATGTCACGAAGATGGTTCAACTTTACATCCAGCTACATCACAATGGTCTCTTAGGCTACACACCTCACCTCCTCTGGAGGAAGTTATGTTCAGGCTACACACATAAAAATTCACAATGCTCCTGGAGAATCCTATGGCCTTTATAAAAAGGAACATATGCCAAAAATTACAATTATAAAACCCAATATAAACAGAAATACTGCATTCAAATGAATATGTAAAGTAAATTTGAACAGGAGGATACTATTAAATTATAAGATTATAATTATAAGGTGTGTGGAGACATGCAGAGACACTTTGCTTTCCCTGATGATTTACTGTGTCAGAGATATAGATAATTGTAGCATTTCCAGGTCCTATGAAAGAAGGCATCTAACAAATAGCAGGTAGCATGGATTTGTTGACTGTAGTGCTTAATTATTAATGAAATTTACTAATTCATATTAAGTGCACTGAAGTTCTTCTGCGGATTCCTCAAAGTGATGAGTACAATGGATTTCACCCATGTTCCGTCACAGCAGCTCTGGGGAACATGAGGCGGACTTTGTGAATAGAAAAATTTGATTCACAACCTTCATGTAATGATTCAGTATTGTATCAATAAAAGTGTTGCCATTATGTCCTTATAACAATACAGTGATGGATGACATGTACATGAATATGTTACTGGTAGACACAACTGATGTCAGATGATGTACTTCCATTACTACAACTACTACTGCTGCTAAGAAAATGAATGAAATAATGAATGAATGAACAAATGAACTAATGAATGAATATCTGGCTGCAATAAGTCAAATCAACGTACTCAAATCTGTAAAACTGGCTAAAATAACACAAATCATGCAAAATGATTATCTATAAAGTGTGATTTATTGGGCTACTGGTAACACACACACACACACACACACACACACACACACACACAGGCTTTATGTTAAGAAACAGGAACAATGCTGTATAGTGATCCAAGCAGTAGAGCTATATTTGATAATGCATTTCAAGGCCTTTGTTCCACAACACATACCAATCACAACAAGATAAACATGGCAGTGTTCCACTACATGCATTCTTCATATTCTTCATTAAAATAGGGTGAGGCTGATATCCTGTTAACTGGTTTATTAAGTGTCAAAGTTTGGCCTAAACCGACACACCTGAATAAAACCTGAACCAGAATCTAACCAGAAATTCGTCAGTGAGCAGACTGCACTTTCTGCATCTCAGCAGCAGCTTAAAATGACCAAATTACTGTAGGTACTAGCTACTGAATCCTGGCACAAGGTCAGCCCATCATATTGTATACTAAGGCCTGGGAGAGGGTGCTGGGGCGGGGGTGCAAAAAGACAGACATTACACTTACTGTACAGTAACTTGCATCATCTGCTAAAATATTCTTAGAACCAAAAGAGGAATACTGCTGAACTTAAGGATTATTAGTGTTCCAGTCCGGCGAGTTGTGAGCCTCTTCACCTCACCCGTAAAAATAAAAAGGAAGATCATTCTCAATTCTGTTTCATTCACTCTCACTATACCTCTGTATATGAGGGAGCCACAACTGTTTTCAACTATTTACAGCTAACGTTGCTGTATTAATAGTCTATGTAACGTTACATGACAATCCAACGATACAAATTGCGACAACAAGTTTTACAGTGCTGTACTAATCTTACAAAAAACATGACAATGTAGGAATTTTAGGTAAGTTAAGTTATAAGTAGTGCCCCACCCTAAAGAACAGCTTTTCTAAAGTAACGTAACTTACAATGTATACGTTAATACTACTTCGTGCTAGACAAAGAATTAATCTAAAATGTTACTGTATCAAACTTGAGTGGCTATATCGCATATTTAATTATATGGAACGAAATGTCTACTAACCTGAAGGAAGAGTCTCCGACCAAAATTTTAACCAAGGCGCTCTTTTCAGTTTGAGTTTCTTTCTTCCGGGTAGTGACGTTGACGTGTAAACCGATTGGCTGCTCCGAACCAAGACAGACACACACGGGAAGACTGCACACTCTGTTGAGGCTGCTGTCCATGTGATAACACTGTCACAACTTCACTGTTCACAAACTCTCCTTCCTTTTAAGTCCACTGTTCTCACGGTCAGCTTTATCTTTACTTGTTCTTTAATCGGCAACAAGTAACAAGTGCTGGGAATTCATTCACTTGGTGATAACATATCTCCTAAAAGAAAACGCAGCTCAGCAGTTTGAAGCTCATTATGAATATTTGTGGGTAAGATGAAAGTGATGCCCTAGTCCTCTGCGTCAGGGTACGGAATTCATGCCTATAGCATGAACTCCACGAGGACTATAGACTTTAAAGGGAAATATAGGATGCATTTCCCCGGAACCCAGTAGTCTGTAACCGTGCACATAGGATGCAGTTCATGGTGTCTGCAACCGACAGAGCAGCGAGAACACTGACACCTAGTGCTGATACAGCCCAAATCATGCTCTAACCTATGTGCACCAAAAAGAGTCCATCTTAGTGATGACAACTTCTGACCAGTCAAAGGGCTTTCTCTTGAGTTGATTTTGGCACCCAGCTTACAGTGCATGCATGGAAAAGTATTGTAGACTATATAAAAATTATCATTTTAACTTGAAAATAAAAATATAATTACACAATAGCATTGTAATTTTATACATTTGCATGTATTGTTTGGGTCAAAATAAAAATGAAAAGTCAATAATCCAATATGCATTTGCATTTTCGTATAACATGGGCATTCTCTGACCATATTAAAATGAAAATGGATACACCATTTGACATTTCATTTTCAAAGATTTACCAACCTTTTTAAATTTTATTTACAGTAATTTATTTATTTATTTATTCATTCATTCATTCATGTTATTTTATTTCATTTTATTTTGGCATATTTGCTTTATTTGATATTTGATAGTGACAATAGGGATAGGCGGGAAAGAGAGAGGAGAGACGAGTGGTTGCCATGCAGCAAAGGGCAATCTAATTAATTTAATCTGGCCCACTGCATTAACAATATGTGAGCCATTGGGGCACCCCAAATTTGAAAACTGAAATGCAACATAAATGATGTAACCTAATTTTCCAATTATGCATATATTATTTAAGTTACAGTTGAAATTTAAACAAAATGGTCCATTTCATTTAAATTTTCAGTGCATTCTGTAACAATTTGAAAATGAAAATGGCAAATAACATTTCATTTTCAAAGGCCTAAAAGGCATCTATAATTCAAACATGAAAATGAAAAACCATTCTGCTCATTTGCTATTGCATTTCAATGCTCTCCATGCATTTAGATTTTCATTTTCATGTTCTGCTGACATGTCAATCATTCTCTGAAGGTGGGACAAAGTAGGCTAGCTTTACAAGCAAACCCGAAGTTCATATGTGCAGGTGAAACAATGTGTGCTTACAGAATGACTTGTTCACGAGATAGTCCAAGACATTTTTTTATAGTGTTAAATGTAAGATAAGCAAAAAAATAAATAAATAAAGATAAAATGAAACACAAAGTGAAAAATAAATATTAAAAATAAAAAGATTTAAATACACATTTCCACCATTGATTAAACCCCTAAAAACTCATCTCTGTTCAACAAAATTACATATCAAAAAGTTTTTTCCATGAAAACTAAAAAAATCCTTTCATGCCTTAAATTGACTTGAATGTAACTCTGCAACTTCACCTTCATTTAGTATGCACAGATCAAAAAAAATAAATAAATAAAAAATAAAGACCAGGAGAGGGGGGAAAACAAGTGCACTGAGTGCCAGCGCTCCAGCGGTTTCCTGAGACCAGAAGAAGGGAAAAATTTGATCAGGAGGGGGCGGGAAGTACGCGCAGTGCCAGTGCTTCCCCCCTCTCCCAGTCAGTCCAAAAAACAGAAGCAGATCAGAAAACAAAGATGTTTCGTACTAAAAGATGAGCAAATATACTCTATAGCAAACACAGGGAATTAGAAATAAATTACTCTCTCAAATAAAAGCCTGCCTCCAATAAAGGCCTGATACCCTCTAGTGGTCAATAAAGACCCCGACCAGTATTTGAGAAAATATGGTATAACATTATGGAAGCTGCATCACTTTATCTGTGTTAGTCCGCTACAACAGCTGTCAAAGTAACGGTTGATTAACAGCTCATTCTGCGTCTGTTAAGCTAGCTAACAACTGACAACAGCTCATGAAATCAAAATTCTCTGTGTGGCTGGAAATGAATGTTTACCAATACAATGTTTGATTTGAGTTATGAGTCTGAGAAAAAAATGAAAACAATACAAATGTTAATGAGGTTAATGTTGCCAACTCAATTCCTTGCCATATAACAATCACAGAAGATGAGTTGAACTGATTGCAGAAGTGTATAGATATGAGGCTACCACAAGACAGATGGTATGGCTCCTCAGCTGCTTCAACAGTTGGGTAGAAAGTAATAACATGAATACTGAGCTAAAAACTGTCGGAAAAGAGGAGTTGGGCAGGAAAAAAAAGAGAATTCCATGGGATTAGTAGCTATCTCGGCATCAGAACTGGACTTAAAAGCAGTTTTCATTTGCGGAACTACATTTTGGCAGAGCAATTAAAGGAATGCTCCACTGTTTTGGGCAAAATACCCTTTTGCTGACTTACCCAGACTGAGACAAAATGTTCGATACCATTGTCACCTCTGTATGTCCACTAATTCGGTTCTGATAGTTAGCATTTTGTGTTAGCTTAGCATAAAGACTTGAAGTCTACAGGAGTCATTAGCCTAGCCTAACCTTGCAGAAACTCTGGAGCTGTTTTATTTACACAATGGAGCATGTGCATTTGAAATACACATCTTGGAATTTTTTTTTAAAGAAAACAAGTGGTAGTTCCTACCACTATAATCATTGGAGTATTCCATTAGGATGAAAATAATCGTCCTCATGGGAAGTTAGGTTGTTCTTAAAGCAGCAGAGATAAAATAATTCAGCAGCAAAAAGGAAAAAAAATATAAGCGCAAAACTGAAATATAAAAAAATGAGAGTCGTTTTTGGAGAAATTTGTGATTATAGTTCCTACCATCTATAGCTCCCAAATACACATGTGTACTCAAATACACGAGACACTGTGTAAAACATGAAAGCTTCAGTATTGCTGTAAGGTTTATTTTTTCACTTTGACAGAGCTAGGCTAATGATGCCTGTAGACATCAGGTCTTTGTCCTAAGCCAACACAAAATGCTACCTATAGAAACTGAACCAGTAGACGTACAGAGGTGAAAATGGTATCAAACATCTTGTTTCAGACTGGGTAAATCGGAAAAAGGGTATTTTGCCCACAAGTATTCCTTTAAAAATGCTAATCACACTTTTATCTTAGTGCTTTATTTGATGTAAAACCACTAAACTGTTGCTTTAAAATCAATACTGCTCTATAAAAGCAACAGAACACTTGAGGTCTGTGTATTACAGTAAGTAACATCACAGCTGTGATGATCTATGGCACTTTCCATAAACTCGTATCTGCAACCAAATGACACCCACAATGTTATTTAACGTAACACATGGCCTCTCTTTTTCTCTTGCTTAAATGTGAAACACTAAGGATGGAGGCACATAAGACACACTGGGCCCTATTTTCGTGCTGGCATTAAGCTGCATTAGGCACTAACTCGGTTTAGAGCCCGTGAGTTGCAGTCCTGTTTTGACCAACTGGAGAGCAGCTCTATTTTCAGGTTGTTTCTCTGTAGGTTTATTCACTTAACAAAGGAGGCCTCAAATTTTAAAATTATACAGTATTTCACAGGAAAACTATCAAAAAATGGAAAAAAGATATAAAAGAATAAATCTGATAATACTTTTGTGTAGTGTTTTCCTATGTCATAATTATCTTGTGACCACCCCAAGAGGTCCCAATCCTCAATTTGAGAACCACTGGTCTTAACTAATCTGGCGCAGCTAGGTGTTTTTTTTTTTTATATACAGAACAATAGCACTGTGCACTTTTGGTACCACTCTGTTGTTAAATAACACTAAATATCGCTTTCGCCCCCCACAAGCATGTCATGGTGAAAACAATGTGTGCGTGCAATTTTTGTGGTGTTATTTGGCGGAAGCTCACCAGAAAAGAACCTCTCCAAAATTATGAGCCCCCTCATGTATGTTATGCTTGCTTGTTTCATTCTGCTATAAATGATTCAAGCAAAAGAAACGTCTACTTGCACATCAAAAATATGATTTTAATTTAAGGCAATAAGACTACGAGTAAAGCTGTATCTGTACTGGGTTAAATTAAGGGCTGATTTTCACCAGTATCTGTGCTCCACAGCTGCTTGTAGGATGTGTGACAGCCTTCTCTTAATGGTTGATTAAATTTCCTCAGTCTGAAGGCAGCAGGATCGGTATGTCGTTCTATCTAGCTAATCTATCTAAAAGGAATCTATCTATGGAAGTGGTGTGCATTTTCAAAGTGTCCCACAATTACGCACAGATTATCCAATATGGATATCTACATTACATCTTACACAACCAGTATCAGGTTCTTACACAGATTATTTGCTTTTGTACACACCAAACTGGTTGGCTATATAGTTTATCCAGTGGAAAATATCATCAGTCATCACTCTGCATCTTCATCCACAAACATCATGTTGCCAGGTAGGAACTGCCTGTGTTGTCTCCTTTCCAACAGCTCTCCCAAAAGTAGCATCTGAAGCATTATGTTTTCATTTGGAATAGAGAAAGTGTAATGAACACAGTGTGGTAGAGCAGAAGCATGGCTGTATTTTTGTATTATTGTTTTAGTTAAATCTGATTGTGGTGGTACAGGAAACAAGTGTGCGTTTGTGTGTGTTTTTAAGTAAACTCCCCTCAGATGGCACCCAAGTGCCCTGTCTCGTTTTATAATCAAAGTGTCTTTGGTGGAAAGCAAGCCTACATCGTACCACCTTTAGAGTGACTGATAATACATACATATGTGTGAAATTAGAATGTTACGGTGGGATTATCATTTTAATATAGCCCAATATGTGCTTACATATAATGGGATAGCTGATGACAGCTAAGCTAACTTAGCTGTATAAAACATGGCCAGAGACAGAGACAGAGAAACTCTGATCTGTGATAAAAATTTGGGTGTGATGATAAATCAATATAGGTGAGAGTTTGCCACTTTTCTGACCTGAACAAATCATCTCAATCAGTCAGTCTGGTGCTAAAGCAGTTGCAGGTTAAAAGAAAATAAAATTAATATAAATTTTTTAAGTTCAGTAGAAGTTGAAAGAGGAGAAAAAAAACTTGGTGCATACCCTATTTTACACTGAAACTCATATGTAGGCAGCAAAACCTGGCTGTTCTACAACTTAGGAGGCAAAGTCATGGTCAAGTACAGACTGCCCATACTTGACCATGTTGAGGTTGAGCAGTCGCTATAAGCACCAGAGAGAGTTTTACAGACATGCAGGCGGACAAATATGTAGCAGACAAAGATTGTAGGACAGCAGGCTGGAAGACAGACAAATAGGTCAGGAAACAAGCAAGCACAGAAACAGTCAGACAGGCAGGGAGGAGTTTAGGATCACTGGCAGAGTGACCCAACCCTTCTGAAAATAACAGATTTACAGAGGGTAGCTGTTGAGGGACTTAAAGAGATTACTGTACGGGCTGGTAGCTAGGCACATGGAAGCTGAACTGCAGAGACACGTGACCTAGAAGTCAGAGACTCGGGAGATCTGGACCACAGGTACACTGGAGAACTGTGGACTTCGAGAAGACAAGACCCAGAAACTTCAGACAGATTGGACTTGGGAACTCTCTGACTGCCTCCTTTGCTGGGTCCATGGCTGGCTTTGTCATTTGGTCTTGTGACATGAGTTAGGTTGAGGACCCAAGAGCATGTAAATAGGTATGGCTGCAGGTTGGTGGAGAATCCTGGCTTTTATTATGCCATCTTGGCATGACAAAACAAAAGAAACCAAGGGATACACTATAGGAAACAGGCTTCTTCCTTGAAAAAACAAAGACCACAATATCAGAGTGGGCAATTTAAACAGATAGTGAAAGAATTCAGCTGTGCGTGGTCCATGTTTTGCAAGCATTGGATTCTGCTCAGGGGACCTTGAACTCACCATCTCCAGCAGTCACTGTGAAGCGTTTTGGCGGCTCTGGATGGTGAAGGTCAACAAGAAACACGTCCTCCACGAGAGGTATGTCACTAAATGATGGGTGCGCCTCTATGAATTCTCTCCCTGCTCCTTTGGCTATGGGAGATTGGGTTAGGGTAAGGGTTAAGCATTAGAGGCAGGTCTCCATTCTTTCAGCTGTTCAGTCAATGAACTCCTTGCCTTGATGTCTCCTTGCCTCGAGGAGATGATGTCTCCTTGCCAGCAACTCCGGGCTGGTTCACTGAGGAGCTGAGGCAGGTGTTCGACGTTCCAGTAACTGGACAGGAGGCAGCTTAAAATTTGTACTCCCTCTGCCAGGGTCGTGAGACATTCACCAACTACACCATCAAGTTCAGAACCCCCGGCTGAAATGCCGCATCACTTTTGACCACCTACCAGCAGGGGTTGTCAGAGAACATCAAGCAGGAGCTGCCTAGCAGGAGGGCCTAGAGTAGCTGATTAAACTGGCATTCTGAGTGGACAACAGGTTACAAGAGTGTTGCTGGGAGAAGAGGAATCAGGGCCCTTTTCTCTTTCACTAGCCACCTCTCTCTTCACACAGTTCTAAGGAAGCTCCACCACTGTCCCCAGAGGAGCCGGTGCAGAGTGGCCAGACTCCCCTGTCCAGAGAGGAATGACAGTGTCATCTTTGAGAGAGTTGTTGCTTGTATTGTGGTGCCCCAAGTGTCCAGGAAATGATGACACCTGTCAGTGAAGAAAGGGGTGCTGATGGGCCAAATTTCCATATGATCCCCCCAACAGTCCTGAGTCTAGTTGGCAGCCACTCTTTCCTGGGAAAGGCAGCAACGGGAGCTCCAACATTCCTGGAGAGTGTATGTTCTCTCATTGTCTGTTTCTAGGCATGACACCGGGGCAATCCAGTAGAGCCTCTGGAGGACCCTATTGACATGTCTACCCTGAATGGCCGACCCCTGGGCTCTGGTAAGGTTCAGGAAGGTACAGTGCCTCTAACCTTGATCTTAGAAGGTATTCACAAAGAGACAACATCCTTCCTTTTGGTTGACTCTCTGCAGCTTCCTTTGGTCTTGGGGTTCTGTCAGCATAACCCTCATGTAGACCCGAGATTGGAAATTGTCAAGGAGTGGGGTCCAGAGTGCAGAGAGGTATATCACTGGCTTATGGATGTGCCTCTGTAATTCTCTCTCTCTGCTCCTTTGCAGATCACTGGATCTTGGCACTCACCACCTGACACTGCAAGCTTGTCTGCAAGTATCAGTAAAGAGGGATTTAAACTCTGTTTCCGCTGTCCCCCAACCTGTCAATTTGTTCTGTGTTCCCCAGGAATATGCTGGTCTTGGTTTTCAGCCAGAGGAAGGCAATCAGTCTCTCTCATCATCAGGCAGTTGTGCCATTGACCCCCTCTCTGGTTTGGTTCCGACCAGGGGGTGCATCTACTCCCTATTTGAGCCAAAGGCTGAAGCAAGTAGTAAATTTATACATTGACCTGTGCAAACTAAAAAAGCTGACTAAAATGTTCAGAGCTTTTAGCCAGAGTTCAATTAGGCATATACAGGATGCAGTTCCTGCCTAGGCTCTCAGTTGGAGCAGCTAATGACTCAAGATGGTTGTGCAATTTCATAAATTGTCTTTTGTAGGATCATGTCCTGTGTTGAGAAAAGCAGACAACAAGACGCAACTCTGCAAGGCTAAGTCTCACTTGTTATCGGTGACTGAAGGAATGCTGCCTCCCTCAACTTCTCTAACCAAATAGTCAGAGATTCTAGTTACAATCTGAGCTTTGTGGAGGTCTCTAAAATAACCAACGTTGGTGGCAGAGATAAATGAATGACTTACTGAATAAATAAATAAATCATGTGCGTGTTCCAAGATGGAGCGAGAGAGAGAGAGAGAGAGAGAGAGAGAGAGGGAGGGAGAGAGAGAGTTCACTGCGCATTATGTGGTCCAAAAATTTCATACACTGGTGTTGTGTCTTGAAACAAGGCGAATAATGTTGATAGGGAGAAAGAGAAACCACACGAAGCTCTCCCTTCATTCATCTGTATGTATATTTTCACACATACAAAACTTATGTCCAAACAAGAATTCAATCAGTGTCAGTGTACTCTTACAGATGTTTTTAACTCCCGCTAAATTATTTAAATGATCTTTTTTGCCTAAATTATCATCACTCATAAAATGTTTTTTCGTAGTCAACTTACATATTTCTTTTACCATTACTCCAAATTATCAATTACAAAATAAACATTTTTAGCTTGCTAGGTAAACATTATGCATGGTACCAGTAGCTGAATTACAGACCCAGACCAAGGAACAATATCCGAAGCTCATCATGGCTGCACAGACATGTGGTCACTAGAGCTAGCCCACTCAAAGCTCAACCCGCGACAAGACACCCAAATACACTCATACAAAACATATAATGTCTTGCATATATTACCATAAAAAACACGGGAAAAGGTGTAGCTAACATGTTGTTAGGTTATAGTGCTTGGTGAACGGTAAATTACCTGTAACAAGGAGAATAATGTTGAGAGGAAGAAAGAGAAACCACACGAAGCTCTGCCTTCACTCATCTGAATGAGGAAGCAGAGCGCATCTCCCTCTACTGGAGCCCCGAGGCATTACCAATGGATCACTGATTGATCAACCGAGCCAAACAAGGCTCTATCTCTGATTGTCTATCTCTCTGGTTGACTGCATATTTTAATTCAAGAGGCACAATTTAGGTGCGGTCCTTATATCACAGTTAAAATAAATAATGCAGAAAAACAGAGCAGCGAACCAAACCAGCAGCCTGTACTGACTAGGTTCATCAGAGTGTCAGTTCTCCTTTCCTGCAGACAGGCATTCAACTCAATTCACTCAAGTCAATTCACTCTCGTGGAGACACACACACACACACGCACATGCACAAGGAGAGTGTATATGGAGATGTCTTCTGATAGCGCGCATTTCAAAGGAGCAGATTAAATAACTGAACCATGTACAACAGAAAAAGAACATTTACCTATTTCTTTTCAGAAATTTTCCATTTTTCATAATGCTGAACTATATAAATGAAGTACACTGGATAATGCTAGTCCCAACATACTAACTTTGTTGTGTGTGGAAGTTAATATTGATTTGTGTTTTGATTTGTTTGCTTTAATAATGACTTTTAAAATCTAATGGTCAAATGGAGATCAAGATTATTATGCCAAACTTATAAAATATATACTGTAAGCTTATTCTTACACAAAAGAATTTCAGATGAGTCTGAGGCCCCATCCACACGAAGCCAAAACGGGTATAGTTTCAAAAACATTCTTCACCAAGACAGAGCCGTTTCAGTAAATTCTTCCACATGAATTCACTTGATACACCTGAAAACAATGTAAAACACATGCCAGGCCTGTTGGTGGCGCTGTGACGACTATTGGTTCTACCAGGTCTCACCCAAAACCTTTGCCTTGTTGCCCTTTCAGGTTCTTGTCCAGGGCGGATCCAAAATGAAGTGGCGTATTGTGCTTTCCATATTTGTTTGGTGAACACGATGATAATGTAGAAGAAGTATATTCTGCTGCAATAGCGATAATAGGGTGACTAGCCTCAGCAGTACACATGCAACAACGTACGGCCCATTGTTGTAGTCATTTTCTGAGTTTGGCGCATGCGCATTTATCGAGAGGTGGAGCTATGACGCAAGTGTTTCAGAAAAGGATCGGATACAGCGTAGCTATGGAGCTGCGTAACCGGCGTTTTCAAATCTTTGCACTCTGGGACCTGGTTTAAGAAATGATCGTTTTCAGACCCCTAGAACGCCGGCTTCGTGTGGATGATACACGGGTTTGATGAAATATTTGTGCGTTTAGGCCTGGTTTCGTTTTCGTGTGGATGGGGCCTGAGTCCACGCCTGCATGGCCCAACAACTGAGGAGGTGCCGCAAGTCTGCCCCAAATTGGCATGACTTAATGCCACTGGCCAAGGCATCCTGTCTGGGGTGATCACCAAAAGTTATTATAAAAACATTGCCTGAGAATAGCACATTGTCTCACTCGGTATGCTTGACAGCCAACCAAGACCGTCACAGGTCTTGGTTGGCCTGCTGGGGTCCACCTAGGTCCACTGTGGCCCACTTCAGCCTCAGGCCTTTAAGTCCGTATAGTACAACTCAAGTATCATATTTCTCACTTGAGTTCACTTTGATAGTCAAAAATATAGAGCCAGTGGCACCCCACAAAGAACCAACAGAGTCCGTTCCAGCTACCCTTTCCTAGCAGTTTAATGTTTTTCATTCTATTCATATTCCACAATTCAGCCATTATCCAATCCGTTTCCCCTTCTCCTTGTGTATATAGTCAATTTACTTTTAGCCTTAGTAAATATGGTATTGCATTCCACTTGTATATCTTGCTGTTGTCTTTTCCAGTAGTAGTTTTAGTAAGAAAGTGTGTGTAACGCACATCAGTTGTCCAAGTGGTTATTATGCTTGCAAATTGATCACTTAACCGGTAAAGATCTGCCTGTCTTGCTTAACATTCTGATCAGCCATGTAATTTTGTATTATATGACATGTAGATATCATGCTTTTACTGAAGCTGAGAACAGCTGTGCGTTCAATTATTTTTTCATTGCTGTCTCGAGATCACAAGTTAATTTATCTCGTTTTCTCAAGATAACACAGCTCGTTTTCTCGTGATAACGGGTTAATTTATCTCGTAATCTCAAGAAAACAAAGCTCGTTTTCTCGAGATAATGAAATGATCAAGTCCTGATCACAACTGATTTCAGGCTTCAAGATCACTGTCATGACTGCTGGGAGGATTCATAACTGAGCTATTCTCTGTGTTTTTTGGCCCCGCTGTCGACTGTGAGGCAGTGCTGCCTCCCAGGCTGTGGTTATGGTTACATTGAGGGTTAGGAAATGTTCCCTTACAGGCGACTTTTGGGGCAACAAAGTACCATGAGTTGACTCAACAGGAAGTTAATGGCGCAAAAGTATAAATGTGTAGTTTTGTTTGTAGCAGGTACATTATTACAGCAGACAATCTAGTTTCATAGTGGTTAAACCTGACCAGCTACCATCTCTGCTTCAGCTAGCAGCTGCTGAAATAAAGCCTAATATAACGGCAGAGGTTATTTAAGACATTTATTAAGACCTCTGTTCCACAGCACACAGTGACCCTCAAAGCATCTCTATATCACTGACATCTACTGGCTGTGACCCCAGATTTTTATCAACAGACTACCGTTTCTTTTCTCCCAAGCATGGCATAATTCACTTGTGATAATGGCATTAAAAAATAATTGCAAGCAGCCGTTCTCTGCTTCCATATGCTTTTGTAAAGTAGTATACTACTTTTTCTAAGCAACTTTTTTTCACAAAGATTTTTTTTTTGGCATTTCTGTTTTATTGGATATTATAGTGGAGAGAGACAGGCAGTACAGGGCAGAGAGAGAGGGGATGACATGCAGTAAAGGGCACAGACCAGGATCAAACCCATGTCGCTGTGATTCATAAGTACATAGTACATGCTCTACATGGTGATCCATGGGGGTGCCCCTTTCTGAGCAACTTAACTAGTAATTCAAAAAACTTGACCTCCAATGTTGCCTCATCACCAATGGTCATTACATGCATTGATGAGGAAAGTTTCCCTTCAGTACCACCATGAACAGCAGCTTGTGGTGTGTGTGTGCATATATATATATACATATATACATATATATATATATATATATATATATATATATAT
>OMLF01051309.1:0-25750 GCA_900302615.1 Holocentrus rufus
AGTTAGTTTTTAGAAAAGAGAACAGGCTCCATGTGATCTTTTCCATGTCGTTCTAAAAGGACGAGAGCACAGAGTTCAGACTAGATTCTCTGAAGTGGAAAAATGAGAAATGAGAAAATAAAGGGGACAAACAAAGTAAAGGCACATTCCGCTTCTCTTCTCTGCTGACTGACTGTTCACTGGGAACTGAAACACAGTCTGTCGGTTTAAACACTTTCTGATGCTCAGTCTGTTCTCTGGGATGGAGCGAGCAAAAACACACCAGAGGAAAAGGGGAAGCACTGATTTTAACTGAGTAGATGTGATGCGTTGCCTCCAAACAGCGCCGCCTGCTGCTGGGAGGACTTCAGAACAAAATGATTTTCTACTCTGATTATTAATCTGCTTCGCTCTCGGCCGAGTCATCGCTCACTTGTGACGCTGCAAAGCTTTTGATTCCTCCACTAGCTGTTTGTTTCTGCCTCAAAAAAAAAAACAAAAAACAATCTGAACTCTGAGTTTTGTTTTTCCAGTCTGACAGTAAAACATCAGAATATGAATCAAGAGCTCGTTAAAGTGAATTCTTCATGTTTGGAAAGTGAAAATAATGAGGTTTGTCAGAGCTAGAATATAGTCACCGGCTTTTTTCTGTCTCTCACCTGTGTGTGTGTGTGTGTGTGTAAGTGTGTGGGTGTGTGTATGTGTGTGTAAGCCTGTGGGTGTGTCTGCAAAAACTGACGATCTCAGTTGTCACACACAATCAGGGTGTGTTTGCTTTGTCAACAGCGACGCCTGATTTAATATGCCACTATGAGGCGGCTCCACCCACTTTCCATTGCTTTACTGCCTGAGGGGAAGTGTGTGTGTGTGAGTGTGTGTGTGTGTGTGTGTGTGTGTGTGTGTTGGGTAAGGGGTGAGGGTTGCTCAAGGTGAAAGCTGGGCGTGACCGGCCTGCTCTCAGGTGTGTGAGAGTGTGTCCTCTAACAGGGATAATTAACTCTGGGTGTGTGTGTGTGTGAGTGTGGGTGTGGGTGTGTGTGTCCTATATTTCTATGTGTGTCCTATATCTGCTGTCACCTGACAGTCAGAGTGTAAATGATGAAGTGTTTCAGTGTCCACACAGTCGACTGTATACTGTCAATATGAGTCACAGCTGATGATTTGGTTTGTTTTCGTCCTGTCAGCCTCTGCAGTTCAGTGTCTTAAATTAAAGGGATAATCTGTGATATTTTCCTATAAATAAGCTGATATTGATCCAGGCTATATCCCTCAGTCTTCACCGAAACTTTCTTTGGGAGGGAAACTACTACTAAAAACATTAAGAAGGCAGTCAGTACAGCTCAGACCTCCACCGAGGTCACAACTGGAACTTTATGCTAAGGCCCTGTTTGTGCTAAGCCCCGCCCTCTTTTGGTGATGCAGTTGTCATAGAACACGCCCCCTTTCCAGCCAATCAGCATGAAATTTGGTCAGTACCGCCTTGACCTGTGACAAACCTGTCCACAAAGTTTTGTCTTGTTATATGGGTGTGTTTGGCCCGGTTTGTGACAAGCCTCGCCCACTTCCACACACCCTTGATGCTGATTGGCCTGAAATGTTAATCACTTCCTCTTTGGCTCATGGCCAACCCGCCCGCCAAGAGCTGAGTAGTTAGCATAAGAAGCAAAAACTGCCATGTCTGAACAAACAAAGAAAAGAGAAACTCAGACACCATCAACAGAAAACCAAAGCCCCGCCCACAGTATTTGATTGACAGGTGATCTGTGGGAAGTGATATTAACAAAGATGGACAAAGACCAAAATTTATAAAAATCTCACAGATTACCACTTTAATTTGCATTCCTCCCACCTCACATGTTTCTCTTCACCCTTGAAACTGTCTGTACTAACTTCTTCTTCTCGTCCTTGTTTTTTTGTCACAGTGACCCGTGAGCGTTGATTCCGGCCCGTGATGCCGCCGCCAGCCGCAGGTCCGCCCGCCGTGCCGCCCCCAGACGGGGGCTGGGGCTGGGCCGTGGTCTTAGGATCCTTCATCTCCATCGGTTTCTCTTACGCGTTCCCCAAGGCCATCACCGTCTTCTTCAAAGACATCCAGAAGATCTTCGGCGCCTCGTACAGCCAGATCGCCTGGATCTCCTCCATCATGCTCGCCGTCATGTACGCCGGCGGTGAGTGACCTTTGAATTTAGCTGTGTCGTCTGGACTTAAAGCTGCTGTGCTGGACAAATGACTCAAACAAAAATCATCAGTCATCTCAGTTAATTTGCTGTTCACCCCGTCTGTCCAGATCCTTCTCTCAGTAACATGTTGTAAGTTTTGAATTGGTGTTTTTTGTCCCGAGCAAAAAAAGGCGAGACAGTGGGGGAAAAAAAGGCAGCACACTGGATTAATGCCTCCTTCTTCTTCTTCTCCTGGTTTATTCAGCAGCGTGTTGATCTCAGTGAGGCTTTGGCTTTTCCACCAGCTGACACGGAAAAGTTGCTGACTCAGCCTTCAGTCCAGTGCGCTGCCTTTCTTTCTCCCCCCTCGATTTCATTTCTGCTCTTTTTGGAAAGGATGCAGGAAGGAGAGGGAGGCGGGTCACATGACCGTGACCTGGATTTGAATGAAATGTGCTGAGCCTCAGAAAAACCAAACCAATCTGTCATGTAAAGATCACACTGAACCCTGAACCAGAGTTGATTTGATCAGTTTCAGGCTCACAGTCGACACACAGACTGGAAAAGGCTGATGGGAAATAATCTGTTTGGTAGCTGTAGGTCGTGTAACTCATAATACTGGAAAAAAATTACAAAAATAAGCAAAATACTGATCCACTCTGATGCAGGAAACCACCAGGTTGTAGCTGAAGTGAGAACGGGCATTTTATTGAATCCAAAAATAAAAGATGACGCACCTGACGCATGATATGAATAATTCAAACACATTTTCAAAATAGACTGGTAGCTCTTGTTTCACTCCTAAATCTCCCAGAACTGAAGAAAAAACTGAAGGTGGAGAAACAGATCAGACATCCGGTGAAATGAACGACTGAATGAGGTGAAACAGCAGCAGGTGGCGCTGCTCTCCTCTCCGACGTTTTCTCGCAGTCAGGATCTTCTGCTCGCCTGCTGCTCGGCTGCGGCCCGGCGGCCTGGCAGGGCTGTGCTGCCATCTGCTGAGGTCTCAGTCCGCTCTGTGATGTCATCACCGAGCCGCTCAGCTCGTTCTGCTCGCCATGCGTCTCGGGCAATAATCAGGCAAAATATTATGTTGAAAATAGTCAAGATGTCAATGTAAAACACACAAGTGATTTTGTCAGTGCTCTTAAGAATTAGAAATTTGTCCACACAGGCATTCTGGAGCATTGATGACATCACTCACAATGCTTGTGGGATGAGTAGTTCAATCCTGTTTCAAAAAACAAAACAAAAAAATATTGTGCCCTTGTCTTTTGCCATTTTTCATCTGAATCTGTCGGATCTCGCTGCTCGTCTCAGTACAAAGCTTCAGACTACATCAGGAGTTCGAATGGGAATGGGAAACGTGCTCCCACTGATGAAAGCAGGCCTGTGGGTTTCAGCTGTGTTGTGCAGGTCTTCATGTCGTTACATCAGACGGCCACAAAGCGCCGGCCTCAGCGTCGCTCTGCAGTGACGTGTTAAGCTGCAGGCAGCGTGTCAGTGTTGGATCAATGTCGCTAATCCAGTGAGAGAGGCAGAGGGAGAGCTGACCTTGGGCGAGGCAGCGAGGAAACCCTGCAGGTCCGCAGCCGTGGTGCATTCACTGACAGTCAGGATGAACAGAGGACTGTGGAACCTGGTCATGTGGGAATGTCTTAAAAAAGGAGGGCATGTTAAAATGTCTTTTATTTAATTCTTGAAAAAATACTGAAGGAAAGAATTTAAAATGTTGCCAATAAAACAATGTAGCAGATTTTAAGAGAAAAAAAATAAAAATAAATCAATAAATAAATATATTGAAAATAATACAATATAGAAAACAGTTACATTCACACAATGAAATTTAAAATCAGATGATGAGAAAAAATAATAATAATTAATAAACCAAACAATAAGTAGTTTGATTCAAAAACGACATTCATTTTGGGGAAAAACTGTGACCTACTACAGAGAAAAATTATGGCAAATTACCACATTTTTGCTTTGTTAGCTAGCTAACTAGCCAGAGAGCTAATTTAGCAAAGCAGCTAATGTTAATGTTACTACCAACAAGCTACTAGCTACATAACAAAAGCTACTGAGCAAATCATATACATTAACCAACTCATACTTAGCTAAACAGATAGTCAACTGGTTAGCTAGCCTGCTAACTTTTGATTAAACTGACAATAATGTGGAATAAGTATGTATTTTGATGGTTGAGTCTACATGGTTCTAATCATTGGACGAAATCACTGATAGATTATGTGCTCATTCCATGTTTCATGTTTCAGTCAACCCTCAGCAGTTTTACGTGGAGAACCTTTAAAGGACCCTGTCCTCATGATGTTTTTCTTATAACATGCTGTTCTTATAATTTACATAGGTCTGCTACGTATGTTTATATATTCTGTGAATTTATCTCTTAAGGATTCATTCTGACCTGAAACACGACCAGAAACTCTATTTCATAAATAAACAGGGTTTAGGTGGGTTTTCCCTCCCTGTAATATCTTTTCATAACAGCCGGGCTGCCACTCATACAAACTGTCCTCATGTAACCCAACAGCTTTTAAAAGTTGTGTGCTTCCATTTTGGTTGACTTTATCCTATTTGAAGTGTGATGGCTCACCAGCGTGCCACATAATCAGCTGCGGTTTACCAAACCACCTCACTGCAGCACATTAAATGGTCTTGGAATAAAAAAAAATGTTGGACATATTTCTATATGTGTCGCTCCCTTCTGGAATCTAGGTGGTTATATTTAGTCTGGGGTTTTGTCCACTGGGTAATGAAGTCCGCGCTGCGTCTGGCCGGCAGATGATAAGCCTTTTTCAGACTCGGGCTTCCTCATCTCGGCCGACCCGGGCGCCGCCGAGCCCCAGAGAATACTGATCACTGCTGCGGATGCAAATGAGGGGAACTTTTCCTCAAGGTCGAAAAAAGATTCATGCAGAGCAAATTAAGTCGGACGACTCCGCGCCCGTTGTGCCTTTTAAATTGCACTGGGCCTGGCAGAAATATGATACATCTTCTGCTTGGTAATGAGAGCATTATTTCAAAAAAGTACATCTTTCATTACTCCTCTTTCCCTTTTCAATTTGCACCTCCTATAGTTAAAATTCAGTGAAGAGAAAGGAGACAGTGTCACTTATGAGATACTGAGATGGTTTCCCAGCAAGTGATTTAAGCAGCACATTAATCACAGGGGCTTTTTTTTTCTCCCTTTGCCAAGAAGGGCTTCATTCCAAAATGCTGTATTTATATTTTGGAAAAGTTTTGCTTCTTAAATCTCATCAGTCAGTATTTCAAAATCACCGATTCTAACCTCCAAAACATAATTTTTCTTTGCAATTAAAGACTGCCAACTTAATATCATTTGGAGAGTCAAAAACTGCAACTCATTAAAGGTAGGGAACCGAGTCTGATATGTCAATACAAATTCGCACACATCCCAAAATAGCACCTAAGGTTTGCTAAAATGAGATCAGATCACAATGATCTTGACTGGAAAATGCTCATCATGCATCAGCAGTCATTGCATTTATTTGTGTTTGTGTCCGTGTCTCTTCCCCTGCTGTTTTTCACCACACTGTATCTCCACAGCATCTTGACAGTAATGAAATTACTGTCATGCAGCTCAAACTCTGGCAGACAGACCTGCCTTTACTCATGTTGTTTGTGTGTGTGTGTGTGTTGCTCCTGGCTGAACTCATTTGCTGCAACTGAAAATATTTTACTCTTTCTTCTAAAAACAGGCTGTTAAAGGGACATTCAGTAATTTGTGACGCTCTGTGGTAGGCAGGGGAATCGAAACACCATCAACAGGTGTTGTTTCGATACACATGTACAATATCTGCAAGCTTTATTAACTTATGCCAATTCAAAATATCATATTTTGGAATTAGAGACAATTAGAGGAGTCTGGTGAAGATGTTTTTTGCCGTGAGAATGAAATGTTGTGACATCAGGCTGCTGGCTCACAGAACCATCCTGGACTTTGGAGTTTTTGTTCTGAAATCATCTGATTTCTGTTGTGTTTACACTCACAAGACAGCAGCATCAGGTCAACTCCTGACACAAACAAGTTGGAGGTGCAGTGCTTTATACAGTCTATTATTAGAGGCTGTTGTGCAGCACTAACCAGATTAAATCATTAAGTCACCTGTGGTGCTGCTGACTGCTGTAAACAGGCTGCATGCTTTAACTGACTGTTTTCTGACTCTGTTTTGCTCTCCAGGTCCCATCAGCAGTATTCTGGTCAACACGTACGGCTGCAGGCCCATCATGATGATGGGCGGCGTCCTGTGCTGCATCGGGATGCTATCCGCCTCCTTCTGCAACGATGTGCTGCAGCTCTACATCTGCATAGGAGTTATCGGCGGTAAGTGGATCCACTTAAGCCCATTCTGAGTTAATTTGATTAGCATCTACTTCCAAGTAACAGGTTAAAAATAAATCTGCTTTAAAGTGGACAGAGTAAATCTTTCCTGTTTTGCTGGACTGTGTTTCTTCTCTTGTGGCCTTGATTTGATCATGTTATTTATCAAAATTTTATTTTGCTTGCTGCAGCTGTTAATGAGTTCTCATTAACATAATGAACCAACAAGATAATAATTTGCAAGCAATTTTAAAATAATGCCTTTAAAGTATTATCCATTGTGTAATAGGTTTCTTAGTTGGTTTGATCAGCCTCGCTTTGCATTTTAAAACACTGATGACAACAGTTTGCAGCAAAAGTGATGCTGTTAGAGCTCGCTTTGTTCCTGAAGTGTGTAACACAAAACTACTGTAAGGTGTTACTTATACTAAAGAGTAAAATTTTACTGGAACTAGTTACCTTTGAAGTGAAGCTACAAAGTAACTGATTGGCTGTAGCTTCCCAAACACTCGCTATTACATTCACAGCTGTAACATGGCAAAGGTCTAATTTCTGTCCTTCCTCACAGGATTGGGATTAGCCTTCAACCTCCAGCCGGCGCTCACGATGATTGGCAAATATTTCTACAAAAAGCGTCCCATTGCTAATGGGCTGGCGATGGCAGGCAGCCCCGTCTTCCTCAGCACGCTGGCACCTCTTAACCAGTATCTCTTCAACTCCTTCGGCTGGAGAGGCAGCTTCCTCATCCTGGGTGGCCTGCTGCTGAACTGCTGCGTGGCCGGTTCCCTCATGAGGCCGCTGGGGCCTCCGCCTGGCACAGCCAAGAAGGACGAAGAGTTATCCACCATCGCCGCCACAAAGAAAGAGAAGAAGACCGCCTGGGAAATAGTCAACAAGTACCTGGACTTGTCACTCTTCAAGCACCGTGGCTTCCTGATCTATCTGTCTGGCAACGTCATCATGTTCCTGGGCTTCTTCGCTCCCATCGTCTTCCTGGCAGCCTATGCCAAGGACATGGGCGTGGACGAGTACTCGGCTGCCTTCCTGCTCTCCATCCTGGCTTTCATCGACATGTTTGCCCGGCCCTCCATGGGGCTGCTGGCAAACTCGCGCTGGATCCGTCCCAAGATTCAGTACTTCTTCAGCTTCGCGGTGCTCTACAATGGCGTGTGCCACATCCTCTGTCCACTGGTGGAGAGCTACACTGGCCTGGTGGTGTACGCTGTTTTCTTCGGCTTCGCCTTCGGCATGGTCAGCTCAGTGCTGTTCGAGACGCTGATGGACCTGGTCGGGGCGCAGAGATTCTCCAGCGCTGTGGGCCTCACCACCATCGTGGAGTGCTGCCCAGTCCTCTTCGGTCCACCGCTAGCAGGTACGATCCATCGCAGACCGTATGTTCTTTGTTTAGACTATCAATCATTTATATTTTTATGATGGATTGTGCACATTGAGAGGCAAACTCAGGTCTGTCAGAGGTGAGATGCTTCATTGTTCGATTCTTTGTCATATTTCCTAAAGTCTTGAAACTTGAGTGGGTGGAGAGTTTTTGAACCAAAGCATAGAGTTTGGGCCTGAAAGAGAAGCCAGAAAGCTCAGCACCTGGACATAAAAAAACTTACTTAAGAACTTCATTTACATATATAGCACTTATCAAGGCAGAGTTGCAAAATGCTTCACAGGTTTAAAGACAGCTGGGAATCGAAATAAAAGAGATACAACATCAAACAAGATGCATGGAACAAAACTCAAGCATAACAACACAATCACCACAATGACATAAATGTGCTTTATGAAGTTCCAAATGTAAGAAAAAGAAGATTAAGCTATAAATCGTCACCACATAGCTGTGAATTTTGACAAATCTCCCATAATCCTTTGTAACCTTTAAGAAAGTGAGTTATCACCACAAATCCACCATGAAACTGTACAGAATCTCTACTTGTTTACTGCCGCCTCTTAAAATTCAATTCAAGCATCTTCAGTGCTGCTGGCATTTTGATCAAGTGAACAAAATCCACACATTATTTTTGGAATTAATACTTGGCAGGCCTCGGCTCATTATTGTTGACTGATGATTCACAGACATAACAAAAAAGCAATTTGAGGCTGGCCTTGTGATGGTTTTGCATTACTCACATAACAGGATAATTTATTCTGTACTCATTAATTCCTGGTGAAGTGTTTGTTTGTTTAAAGTCATTAAGGGTGGACGTGTCACATTACAACATGCTTTCTGTAAAAATATCTCACTTCTGCTGAGCAGTAATTTAAACATCTGTGATCGTACAATGATATTAACATTTTAACTCCTTGCTCTCTTGCAGGGAAACTAGTTGATGTCACTAAAAGTTACAAGTACATGTATTTCTGCTGTGGAGCTGTTGTGATTTTTGCCAGTATTTGGCTCTTCATTGGAAACTTCATCAACTACAGACTCTTGGACCGTGAGCGTAAGAATGCAGAGATGTACAAGCGGACTGAAACGGAAGATCCTGACCGAGTGCGGGACCAGAAGGAGGCTGACGGGGACGCCCAGGCCCCTGTGGAGCTCACCGACAAAAGTGAGAAAAAGGAGGAGCCTATGCAGCGGGAGACAAATATCTAGAGCCTTCTGTCCTGCCAACAGCCCACCGTCACACCACCACAACCCCCAACGCCCTCGTCTATGATCAAACTGAGCTCCATGCCAAGAGGTGCCTCTCGGTGTGCCACCAGGCTCTATCTGGGGTCCTCTGCACTTCTCTAACACTAACTGCCAAAGTAACAACTGTGTTGTAGGATGCTGCGAGGCTGCGACTGACACAGAAATATCTGCCAGAGAGAAATATGTAAGATATGCATGTTAGAAGGATTGAGGAATGAGAAAACTTATTTGGGAAACAGAGTAGAACTACCTGTATTTGCTCTCACACTCACGCCACGTTCACGTCATATCAGATTTACTGTAAATACCCGGTGACAATAAGGGAAAAAACATTCGACCTCCTCATGGTAATTACATGTGGGACAATAGCGGGACAAATGGCGTGTGGCAGCAATTCAAAGGTAACTTTTTAAAACAACAACAATTAACCCTAGAGTCACCATCTTAGATAAGGGCGTTCTAGAGTGTTAAACACATGAACCCTTCCGAGTTGTAGCAACACAGCGAACATCCTGTTCTTGCTTGTACCTTTTCTGACATGACGTGAACGCAGCATTGGCTTGTGCCACTTTTCCTACCGCACCAGCAGCCTGAACTCACCTGTTCTGAACGAGGCCTGAACTACAGACCTCAAACTTGGTCAAACACGTTAAAACCTGAAACGAAGAAGCTGAAATCACAACAACAGAAGAAGCAAAGGCAGGACGGCCTGGTGGTAGAGCCATAGTCTGTCGCCTTGTAAGTCTTGAGCATCAGACTGAGGCCTAACAACACGTTCACACTGCAAACGACTCGGATTGTGTGTCGCTCTATTCTGACCAATTTGTGGCGGGGCCAGAGGCTCCAAAGCCATGACCAGGCAAATGATGTGATTTTTGCTTTTGTGGTATTACTTTTCATAATACTACAGCATTTTGATGAGTTAAATGCTAATTAGCTAGCATAAATAAAAAATGAACAGAGAAAGGCTGAATAAAATGAGCTTACCGTGGACCCTAGCAATGGATGTCGCCGATGCATTTGAGACAATCTTTCCATCTTTAAAAATAAGGACTTGTAGAGAATTGGGAAGATTTAAAAGCCTGGAATCAACTCCTTGTCCATTTTGAGCTATTGTTGATAAAGCTAAATCACCAGGGCAGGAAGCACTGAAATCTGATTGGCTTTTGATGGCCCCTGACCATAAAAAGCTTGGCTGTGAAGAGTATGGGCTATGGGCAAGTGTTCTTGGCCGATAAGCTTCTGGAGCAAAGACACATTAGGCGGATTTCCTCGCTCTCTCAGCTCTATATGAAATTAATAGATTTTTGGTGTCCTGATCATGTTCTTTGCAGTGTGAACTTGACTTTATAGTTGATCCATCTGGTGATATGCATACATACATATGTGTGTTTCAAGGTGATGTATGAAGACGAGCAAATTTGTAATTGCGTTGTGTTTAATGTGGCGATTGGGTGCCCTAAAATTCCAGCTTCCATAAAACAAAAAGAAAGAACAGATGTGTTCACAGCTGGTGACTCTGGTGCTCGTGTTTCATGCTGCCCATCTGAGCACTGTAAATGTTGTGTAGTATAAAACCTGCACAAATGTCCCACTTTAGTACTTTAGATCAAGTTATAAAATACTTTCTGTAGTTTATCTACATGCATATGCATATTGCACATGGAATTCATGTATGCTGCACTTGAAAAGAAAAGGCCATACTTCATCCCGAACATCTTTATGAAACTGATGCAATTCAATGAATTTAATTATGGTTGAATGTAAATGTTCTTCTGTGGGCCTTAATAAGGTATAAATGACCAAAACCCATTTGCAAATGTGCATAATAGAGGTTTTTACTCAGCATAGAGCCCATGAGCAATATATTCTATTTCTCATTTTAATTCAAGTATACAGGGAATATATTTCTGAGAAAAGCTGTGTGATGCATTGCCTTAAATGTAATGAATGCAGGTGAGAGGTGCAGGTGAATACTTGTTAGTATTATATGAAGTTGATGAACCTTTGTGTTAAAGGTGACCTGCTTTTCATGTGATCTTTCTTCCGTTTTCATCACAGTATTTACCTTTAAAACCCAAACTCACAAGAAATCTTTGTAAACTACATTTTGTGCTCCAGTCTGTTTGTATAGAAATATTAATACTACTAATAAGCCATCTGTAGTCTATATAGTCTGTCAACCAACTAATTCACTAATACACAACATCCATGTCAGTGTGTTAAACCATTCAGAGGAATACTACTGCGTTTTGAAGCTACTTGATGCTGATTCTTACTATTTTCAGCTGTATTTTGTACACTCAAATAGTATATGCACTCAACATTTAACAATTCAACAAATTTTAATATGATTTGTTGTGCAATAACCTATTCATTCCATGTGTTAATTTTGCAAACGTGATCTACTGTGTTGTAGAAAAACAAAAACAGACTGAAGCTCAGATGCATTTTTTCAGACCAAACTGGATCCTGTGTGATCTCATATATTGGATTCAAACTTCCTTCCAAAACCAGATCCTTTCAACTGAATTGTTCAAAGCGATCACGAACAACAAGCAATATTATTGTATTACTGCTGCTTTGAGTAAAAAAAAAATTAGACTTTGATTGCACTCAGAAAAGGAAAAAAATGGATGTATTCTTCAGTAGCAGCAAGCCTGAACCTTCATGACCGAGGAGTCTGCAGGTTTTCACTGCAACAACAACACAGCAGTCTGAGAAATCAGCCGCTGTAGAGTTTAAGTGGGTGACAACCTGAACGCTCCGGAGTCACGGGGCAGCAGTGCTGCTGTTTGTTGTGATTAAGGAAATGTTGATGTATTTGTACAGTGTTCATTTCTCAGTTTGGGAAAGCACTTATTCTGATCTTGAATTTGGACCTGGACTTTGTCTCAATCACCTTCAGTCTTGATCTAATTCCTGATTCAAATTGGACTTGTTTCAGTATTCACTACAACCCTACAATGTGTGAACAATCATAATTTAGTAATTAATTCCCCTAATTTGTGGAGGTTAATGTGCTCAGCACTCAGTTCACTCATTAGATTCAAGATTAAATACTTTGTTGCTATGGCAAACTAATGCATAGAGTCTGCTCTTCAAACTCAGACTCCCACAATGCATTTAGCCCACCAGCATTTCATGCAGATACTAGACAGTATTTTTATATCACCATGAGTTTGTAGCTCCTTGTGGTTTGGGTTTAATTTGTTGAAGCTTTGACTGGTGACTTGTTAATTTGTGGAAACAGGGACCACTTCTGTTCACTGAACCCAGGGCTCACAGCGCTCACTGTACATGATGATTATCAATGAGGGAATGTAGCCGACTGTACAATCACTTTCTACCAAATGACACTGCCCCCTGCTGGTTTCCAAACATCCAGACCAAAAGGTAAAGCCAAGCTTCCCCTTCAGAGGGACAACACACAAATTCTCTTTTGTAATGTGAAGGCTCCAGTTTGGATGGCTTTTCTTTTTTTTTTTCTTTTTTTTTCATTAATCAGAGGAAATGTAAATGTGTTTCTTTGTTATGTTGTATGAAGGCTATGAAGTTTGTATTTGTGACTGCCGCATCTTGATGCTGCTTGTATGGAAACACTGGAGCGAAGTCTTGTTGGATGATCAAAACAAACGTTCATGTGTTGTAATGGGCTTCATCATTTCAGCAGCATCACTTTAGTTTCTCTGTATTCTGTTGATATAAATATTTGATGAAATACAAAACACTCTAATGCTGTGATACTGAAGGGAATACCATTGCATTTCAGTATTCAAATGTGTGGGGGGGTTTGTTTTGTTTTTTTGTTTTTGTTTTGTTTTTGTTTGTTTGTTTTTTTGTAGAGATCCTGGTTTAACATTAATCCGTGGCCATTATTTTCCTCTGTAGTTAGAAACTACGAGTTTCTAGTTTTCATTCCTGGAAGCTTTTTCCAGGAATGAAAACACCTGAAAGGGAGTGGAGAGAGAATAATTCCTCTTGAGAATGCAGCAGAAGCTCAGCATGAAGACACGCTGACTTTCTGCTTTTCCAAGTTAGTTCAAAAATTGTTTATGTTCACACTTCTGGTCAGTTCAGGGTATGACATGAATATTACACGAATTCTCAAAATCAAGCGGTATTCTCCTTTGAACATCCTGCTACATGTTGAAATTTCATAAAAGATCTTTTTTGTTTGTGTTTTTTATGTGTGTCACGATCATGTTATCATTTATTAAAACTATACATGCATTGTATTGCAAAGCCATGAAGTTATTTTTTCACTTTGAGATGACGTTTTGGTGTATTTTGGCTCAAATTAATTCATGTTTTATCTGACGACCAAAAAGAAATTCATGTAATTATTATCACTATGATTGTATTTTTTTTTTCCAAATATAGATAAATGAGGGTTGATTTGACATGTATACACCGTTAGCCTTATCAGTTATATTAGCACCTCACTTGTATTTTTTTTCTTTTAGTTTCTTTCTGTGTGTATATTTAGAAACAGAGTTTATCACTAGATATATTTTTGAGTTTGCTTTTCTGACCAAATATACCACAGAGGTCAAATTTCAGTGAGGATTTAAATGCTGTACTTTTTTTCTCTTGTATTACTTCTTTAAACGCACATTACTGTTGTTCAAAATAGGGAAATATTCAAATGTGCACATTAGGAAAACACGTTATCAAATACTGTATGACTTGATTTCCCAGATGTGTTAAATTGATGAACATGAAGGTTTTAAACGCTGGACCCAATAGAAACTGTAATTGTCATTTAATTTACTGTTAGATTATACAACAGGCCACCACACGTACTTTCAGCACTTGAGCTGTCAAGTGAAACTTGGCAGAATGTGGAAAGAGGCCAACATTTCTGTTTTTCTGAATCATTTCAGTGGTGGAAAACACTTAATGACTAGCACTCTTAGCTTCTGCTAGCGGTTAGCCAGCAGAAGTGACAGCAGATCACAGTTTGAGCTGTACAAACATTTCTCAAAGGAAGAAAAAGTCTCACTGGTTGAGTCAAACTGACTGAGGCTAAATGAAAAAGGCAATAAATGACAGGATAAAGCTGATATACAACTGAAGAAACACAATTTTCCATTAGTTATGCAAGCTAGTTAGCTAGCTTACAATAGCCTATAGCATGCTAGTTAAGCTAGCTAGCCTGCTGACCTCCTAACTTTATGAATGAATGAAAATAGCTATTTGTTTATGTTTTTGTTTATATTTTGGGCTGAATTATTGCCATTCCAATTTGCCAGTTGAGAAAAAAACGTGGCTGAGACTTGACTTAATCAGTAAGATTATTTCTGTCTCCAAGAAACATTTGTACAGCTAAAACTTCAATCTGTGAAATACTGCAGTATGTTCAGAAAAAGTCCCTTCTCTCAACATGGTGAAAAGATTAGCGTGGGATGCTGATTGTGTACAGGGTGTTTTGCTACTGGGAGGCTAATGCTAACCTCATCAGATTATCACTTGATCTTTGGTTGTGAAGCTACTGTGCCTTATTGTGCTATACTGAACATGTAGAAGAGCGTTTGCCTATCGTATTGACAGCGTCGTGTTGTTCACAAATCTAAATTTAACAGCAATATTTTGTTGAAGTTTCAGTTTAGACTCCTGCTGTCTTGTACGTTTACAAATCTCTGTCAGTGTTTCGTCTCGTGTAAATAATCAGTCAAGACAAGTTAATGTGAAATTCAGTCCTGTCTTCAGTCTGTCACTGTTGTTTTCCCTTAAATAACATTAACACATGGAGCTGTTGTGGTTCTGAAGCAGTGAAGCTAACAGACCAGACACTTGTATGTCCTGTCACTAAGAAACGCGTGAGCTTGCTGTTCATAGGTGCTTCAGTCTTAGACATATTTATAGCACATTGTGCACATAGTCAGGGAAGCAGATGTCTGTGTGTTTGTGTGTTTGGAACTCAGTACTGTAGTTGGTGTCGCCTCCTGTCTCGGTCTTAGCCCTTCCAGTAGCAGACTCGCTGTAAACTGGCTCAACACCAGAGCTAAATGGCATTAAAACAACTTTTCAGATTGTGTCAGTTTTTCCATGAACTACCTCTGCAGTCACCATGTCAGAGTGAGGAAAAAGCACCACACGGGTATAGAAAACTGATGATGTTTTTTTTTTAATTTAATTTTATTCTTTTTTTGTAATTCTAATATAATATCACAATAGCTCAATAAAGTATATATCCAAACACAGATTTGCCACGTGACTCTGTTTTCCATTAACTGTAATGATCTGTGTTACTTCTTTAATGCCAAAAAATCTAAAAAATATTCTTGTTATTCTCATGAGGGTTAAAAAAGCCTCAGAAACAGCATAAGACCATTAATGGCCCCTAAAACTCTCTGCTGAGATCCAGACTGAATGAATAAATAAATGAATCAGTAAAATGGTCAAAGACAATAATTTAGTGCAAGCCACAGACAGAGAGGAACCTCCATCATGTCAGAGGTGGACGACATGACTGACTGATACCTGATGAAGATCAGTCTGACATATCATCGACTCCTGATGCCTGTCAATTCTTGCAGTTACCGATTTTCCATATGCAATAACCTATATATTCTACTTTATTCTGCATTATATCAGCTATGAAACAATTCAGTGTTTACCAAATATGTCAAATGAATAACAAAAGGCACTCTGCAGGCTGCAGAGTTCCCCAACGCGTCATTCTTATCACTAAGTTAAACTGAGTTTTTTCCCCCCTCAAACTCGGCCTGACCTAGTACTATTTTCATGACATCATTGGTTCTGCTTTGGCACCCCCCTCCCACCGCCCTCCAGTGCAAAATGGTCACCGCCCCCCTTCTAGTTAGTATGCGAGGCTTCGGGCGAGCAGCACGCCGGCGACGGCTGCAGGCCCTCAGGCAGAGTTCGGGGCGAGATTTTAATGGGGCGTTCAGGGTCAACAGGAGAGCGCAGAACAATAAGCCTCTCTCGTTTCCTGTGATAGGCGGTTTAGCGGCACCGGGGCCCCCGGGGGCCCCAGAGGCGACCTGATGGGTCTGAATGCAGAAGGAGTTGACCTTCAAAACAGTGTCGAACTCTGCTCCCTCTGTTCCCCGGCAAGCTGTGGAGTTTCGGCTCAACACGCTTCCCCGCGGCTGCTTTTACTTCTTACTGCTGCCAATTAACTGTCGCATCGTGCTTCAGCATGTAGGCCAGCCGCACCGAACCAACAGCGCTGTGATAATGGGTTAAATACTGCAGGGACGCAGCGGCCCGACGGAGGAGGAACACATTCCTTTGATGTGGCATTGAGCCAGTAATTACATTTATACATCCATCAGCCTGCACTTCTACCTCTCTGCTTCCCAGCTCCTCTCGCTCACAGCGGCTCAGGTTTGCAGAAACATCTGCAGGTCATGATGCTCACACCGCTTCAGTGTTTCTGCTGGAGATCCAGGAAGTGAAGCTTCTCTGTATTTCTGCATGGAGGCTTCAGGTAAAACTTCTGAATTTAAAATGTGGCTCAAAACAAGATATGAAAACAAAAGCAATTGTACTGATAATGAGTATTTCCTATTTTTTGCTTGCATGCTTGTTAGTATTTTTATTGGATGTGTAGTGTCATTTTATATTTAATTTTGTGTCTTGTATTAAATGTTTTAGTGTTGCTTGCTTCATCCTTTGTGTCCCTGGTACAGAGATGACACATTACAAATTAGCAATTTTTCCTAATTCTGGTATTTGTGTAACTGCATATTTTCACTACTAAATACTACTCGTAGTAGTAGTAAGTAATGTAAGCAACAATAATAAAATGTTTTCACCTTTTAATCTCATCCATAATATGCAGCTAGAAAGCACAGGTCCCATCATGTCATCTGATCTATCATGTTTGATTCTTTTTTTTTTTTTTTTTTTTTTCCACAGCCATGAGCAGAAATTTGATTTGGAACAAAATGGGTAACAAGAACATGATGCAGACATATTACCCGATCTCTGCTTTTTATAATTAATTTGTTAATTTGTTTTATAATAGTTTGAATATTTAATGTGATCTACAGGGACAAACCACTAGGTTGAATTCATTGTACGTGCAAACCTACTGATGCAATAAAACTGATTTAAGTTTCTAGGGTTTGACCAATATGAGTTTTGAAGGCCAAATCCCAATACCAATATTTTAAAGTGATATGTGTGCGGATATTCAGTATTTTTTAATTTGATTATTTTGCACACTGTTTCCACCAGAAATTTCTTCTTGTCAGGGTGGAAGAGATGATAATAGGACACTTAAACTTCCCACTGAAAGCAGCCTGATGAAATTCTTAGCAGCTCTTCTCTTTAAGCCCCAAAGTCCAGTATCGGCCTCATATATCTGTTTAATCCAGGCACTGTGTTGCACCTATGTATATACAGAGGAAAGTATGACCTGGATTTCTAAGAAAATCGCTGTCCAAGCATCACTTTAAAACCGTTTTAGTACGCCTGACATGGTTACTGCGTGAACAAAACCAATAAGTGCCGCAGCCTGAGGCGTTCTGACCCAAACCGGACCTCGAACGCGTCGTGCCCAAAAGCTACAAGCTGCTCGGCTGTCTCAACAAGACACGCATTAACCTTTTCTCCCATTATTTTTCTGCGGAGATCTCCCACTTTGAAGCGCTTCCATTTAACCTTCATTTAACTTTTGTGTCGTGCGCTCCCAGGCGCCCCGGTTTGACAGCGGAAGCCTTCAGAAGTCAGAAAAAGCCCTGCGGCGATAGATGGCACATCAGCACATCTGCTGCTCCGTCGCCAGGTTCACCGCTCGCTCGTCTGATGGAGTCGCTGCAGCTCAGAGGTAGGACTCCCTGCATTGGAGAACAACCTGCACGTTAAAGGGGCAAAAGGTCAGGAGTCTACTCCACAAAATGACCACAATGCACCTGTGCTGGGTTGATAATATCACTGATCAATGCCACAAACTCAGCCAAATTTCTTCGCCAGCTGCTGAGATTTCTGGATTTCAAAACTCACTTTCAGGGCCAAACTCTGTTTTGTACGGAAGCCCCAAAAGGCCACAAAGTTCCATACTTTATTGACTGTTTTTTGAACAATGCTGAGTTGATTTAATCTGTTTTCCTCAAGATCTTGAGTTATGTTATTGTTATGAGATGACAAATGTTTCTCAACATCTCACCTAAAATGTACTGACTGAAGGAACACTGCACACCGATGAAAGTTTATTTATAATTTCAAGATATCAGACTGTTTATGTCATTATCTTGGTAAAACAGTTTCATTAGCTTGAGATCTCAAGGAAATTATCCAGTTTACTCTGGGAAACAGCATTTTCAAGTTTGTGCTAACGATGTAAATAACTTGACATCTCAACAAAACAAATGAAATTAACTCATTTTCATGGAAAAACCGATTAAATGTGTGAATCTGTGGCCATCAACATGAATCTTTGCAAATTACAAAACCTGACACTGCATAATGTGAAAGGAGAAGGCTGGTTAGGGTTTTGTGTAAAATATGACACACATTTGTCATGTCATTTTAGCTTTTCAGCCCTAACAAAATTATAAGCAAAGTAAGTTTCTACTAGAAACACTCTGGTTTGAGTCCTGCAGCCTCGACGAGTCTCAGTCCAGAAGGAAAATCGTTTCTGAGCCTCTGAGGTTGCGACAGGGTTTCTCCGGGTTTTAGCTCAGATAAACTCAGACAGTGAAGATCAGCTTGACTCCTTTGATCTGGCCCGCCTTCCCACTTAACTTCAGATGACACTGCAGTTAGCGAGGGCATCGAGAATGTGAAGGTTTTCCTCCGTGTTTCACCTCAGACACTCCAGAAGCTGAACCTGCTGCATCTGATCCCTCACATGCAACGTTAACAAAAATACACCCAATGTGCAGAATGTTCAGGACGCTTCCTGTTTCCTTAAGGCAGAATGATGAGGTGAATCCAGGTGAAGAACTGCAACAAATACCCATCTAATCAAGTCCTTCAGTCTCTTCAGTGTTCAAATCTGTTTTTTCTTCCAACAAGGTCAATAATCTGCCAGTGGGATGAGATAATCCCACTTGTTTCCAATGCTAATCAACTTGTTTCCAGAATTTTCTTGAATCAAGTGTCATTTTCTTGATCCTAGTGGGCTGATCTGCCTTATTCTGCCTTGTTTCAACACATTTATACTTGAAAGAAAAATAAGATTTGAACACTGAAAATGAGACCAAATAACTTGTTAAAATGGAGATTTTTTGCCGTGAAGCTGTCATTCCTTATTGATTTTAAATTTGTACCAGGATATGTAGATAAAGAAAAGCAGGGTTTTTAAGCTCTGAGACAATTGAGATGTGGATTTTGTGCAAAAATCCGCTGCAAATCAGTATCAGGAAGAAGTCCCTGATATTTTTTCATACCTTCAGTATATATTTGAGTGTTTTTGTGTGAATGAGAGCCACATTTGCAGCACAAAGCCTCTCACCGCACATAGGGGGCACTGTTAGCCTGGTTTTGTGTGCAGTCCCACCATGTAATACCATGGGAGGTTATTTATAGTGGCAGAGTCTGGCTTCAAAGGAGGAGAGAGCAAGTTTTATTGAGGTGATTTTGCTTTGTGTGGAAAAAGAGAGAAAGGACGGCTTGATGTCTTTTTGTCCTCAACTTTAGGGGGCTATTGTCACGTTTTATAATCTCCATCATTTGGGATTAGAAAATTATAAATAGCACAAAACGAGACACTTAGTGGTGCTCGGTTTGATCTGACGCCAAATAAGGTATGAAATGTCTCTGCTGTACAGGAAGCAGCGGCGGCTGTCAAAGCAGAAAAAAATCCAGCCTGCAGGAGGATTCACATTTGATTTTGGACAGTTCGGCCTACATGAGCGTCTCCGGAGCCGAAAACTCTAAAATATGTGTTGTCATCAAAGACAGACTCTCTCCGGGCTTATTGACAGTGAGGGGGAGAGCAAATTTGTGGACGCTGTGCTGGCGCTCAGGGTGAATTTCCTGGCGTGCGGGCACATTTCTGCGCTTCAGAGCTGTCAGCCTTCTGAGTATGAAATAAGCCTTGGGTGTAAAAGCTTCAAAACAAGAGGAAAAAAACAATGTGTGAGTCAGTCAAAGTCAGTCTGCAAGTCACTGTCAGTGCTGCAGCTCTGCTCCAATGACTTTTCATACCGTCACAGATTACAGCCTCTGTTCTCTGATCTGTTCTACACAGCTGGGAGGAAGCTGCTCGCATGGTCAGCAGCCCCAAATCACTGATTCAGAGAGCATCACTTTAACATTAATAAATCATTACCACATTGATTTGAGACGTCAGAACAAAACCAAGAGCATCTAGTGAGCAGACTGGCAGGCTGCACCGGTGCTGTGCCAAAATCTGTATCCCCCCCCAAAAAAGGAAAAAAACCATGGGCTTCCCTGGCGGTGAGTGTGTGTCCTCGTTTTGTCCTCGGTGTGTTTTGTTGCTTTGCAGAGGGAAGTGAAACACAGTAAATAAAATTAGAGACTAATGTGGAGTCTGACAGCTTTCTTATAGAACAAAGGCAGGTTCGTGTTTCAGATGATAACATCACACACATGCATGATGACTTTGCTAACCTCCTACAGAAACTGTGAAGGTGTTTTATGCAAAATTGCAAAGAGATGATTGAAGTGAGGACTATTTAGACTTAACTGACCAAAAATTTAAGAAGCATGAAATTTTAAACTGAGTCCTCATCTCAGTTGACCCTCAGCAGTTTTGCGTACTGCATCTTTAAAATACCATTTGAAAAGCCAACTACAGGAAAACTGTAACAACTCATTTCCTGGTGCATAACTGATGGAGAAAGCAATTTTCAGGTTATACAAATTTTTGGTACTACACCGACCTCTGGATGTACTTTATTGCTTTATGGCACAAAACAAGAACCAATTTTTCTTTGCAAGTGATACACACATGTATTTCATTCCACTACTCCAACTGCAGAGTTTCACCTTCACGTCAGTTCACCTGCTCTGAATGAAGCAATGGCAGGGAGGAAGTAGCAGAAAGTAGCAACATCATCTTCAAAACAGAAAGCACCGGGGTTTATGGGAAATGTTCTTTTCAGTTTGAGAAACAGGAAATGCCTGTAATAAGGCTTGTGAATTAATGTGAACAATACAAAACTGTTAAGCATGAGATTTGATGATTGAATGGACTCACTGGAAAATTACATGCTTATTCCATGTTTTTCATCAGATGAGTTTTGTGAGTTTGTGTACTGCACCTTTAAAATGTTTTACCATTTGAAAAGCCAGCAGCAGGAAAGCAGCTCATAAAAACCCAAACATCTTTGTCATTTTGTTTCCTGATGTGTATTTAACACCGGCCTCTAAACTGCATTTTTCACATCCACAGGAAATCTGCTGGATTGCTTTATGGCACAAAACTGACCAATCTGACCAATCGCGGCGCTGGTGGGCGTATCTTGCTTGGACATTCAGTGGGATCCATATTAATGCAGGAGGAAGTGTGCTTTTTATTTTGAGAAACATGTAATTAGATGTGTGAATTCAGCTTCACCGTGAGTTTGACCTTTATTTTAAGACAAGCTGGTCCTCCGATCAGTTTTCACACCTCCTGGAGAAGTGGAGAAAATGTTTGAAGGTCCTGAACTTTATCATGAATTTATTTAATCGGGCAAGTCAGCTGAGCCCTGCAAGAGACTAAAGGCCTCCTGATGAGGATTTGGGGGAAAAGATAAAAATAAACTGAAAAAAGAAAGAAAAACAGAGAGAGGCGAGTAGAATCGCAGAAAACAATGTTGAAAGAGGCAGTAAAGTGGGACGGACCCACAGCAAACAGCATGGCAGATAAGAGGAAAACACCGCAAGCAAACAAGACGAACACGACACCTGAACGTCAGAAATCTTTCAGGTTGGCTTTGGGTTTGGAGATAAAAATTTAATCGTTTGGGTCGATTCCACAGCAACTGAGAACTCATTATTTTTATTTGACTTGAACGTTTATTAATTGACGTCAATTAAGAAGAAAAGTCGGCTCGTGCAAAAAGCAAAACGAGGGAAAAAGGAGGTGAGGCAGTAATAAAATAATAATAATAGAGCGCAGTAACGTAAGAACATATATTTTTAGGATCAGTGTTGCTGCAGTATTTCACCATCTGAGCTGCAGGACCACAGAGGTTGTTGACTTGACTGAGAAGCTGCAGTGATGTTTTTTTCTTTTTTTTTTCTACATTCCATCCCTGAAAATTAATTTTAGTCCATCGTGCAGGAGACACACACAACCAGGAGATAAATCACAGCTGAGACAAAGAATGTAAAAAAAAAAAGAACACCGCACACACACATACACACACAAAAAATCAACAAACAAACAAAAAAACAATGGATGACACAGACTTTTGTCTCCGTTTCACACTTCCACGTCATTAATCATGTCCTTCAGCTCGGCGGCGCTCAGATTATTTGCTCGGCTGCCAAAGTTGGGTAAAAGTAGGACGCCAGTTTTGGTATTTAATTACAATCAAACTGCTGACGTCCAAACTAATAAGCTGCGAGTCCCAGCAGTTTCTCTGACACTCCTCTGAGGCTCGTCTCTCTCTGAAACACCTCGCCGTGCCGCCGCCGCCGCCACTGCTGCTGCTGTTGCGACCATAATTTATTACTCAGCTCTGTTTACCCACAATGCTCCCTGCTTCATGCTAGACGTGCTGCAGCCTAAACAGACATCACACTCTGAAAATCCAGCAGGTAACCTTGACTCCACATGCGTCGGCTGCATATGAATCACTGCAATTACAGAGTTGCCAAAACATATCATAAGTTATTAATTGTGAATAGGCCTGAAAATATTAAACACACACACACACACACACACACAAACACAGGTGTGGCGGAGTGTTGGCCCGACAGGAGCTGAATCCTGATCCGATCCTGCCGCCCTGCAGGAAGTTGGACTCAGCAGGTCGAGGTCACTTCTTGCCCGGGCAGCGGCGTGAGTCCGGCCTCTTTTCCACCGCGCCTGCTGTCGCTTCACTTCCAGCTCTCAGCTTGCCAGAGATCCGTCTCCCTCCACTTAAAGTAGGTCCAGATCATCCATGTTACTTTGTGTAATGATTCAGAACCAGGCTTTGAAATCAACAAGGGGCTCTGGTGACGCTGTGAAGCTGAACCTGATGAGTCCAGCTCTCTGTGTGAGGTCGGGTGTGGATTTTTTTATACAAATTGTAAATATTTGAAGTCTCCAGTTTCCTGGTTCATCTCCTGTCAGTCTGCAGCCTCGTGTTCGGTTCTTCAGTCGATTTGATGTGTGTGTCTGTGGCGCCGCCCCACAGATCAGTGGGAGAGTTCGTCTGCCGACAAACAGCTGAAAAGTGAAAATGCCGCCGGCTTTGTGATCAGGCTGCAGTCAAATCTGCAGAATCTGAGTTATCAGTAGCTACTACACTTATATAACATATGTATTTCAAAACTTTTCCATAAGAAATTATTAAAGGTGAAGTGTGCAGAATTATTGAGAGTCGATTTAAGTGAGAACTTTTTAGACTCAACTGACAAAACGTGGACTAAAAAAGCAATTTGGTGGTTGAGTCTGCATGGTTCTCAATGCATGACTCACTTTTAAATTTTGTATTTATTTCAAAACTGTTTCAGTTAAGTTTAAAGTTTCTCACTTAAATCGACCCTCAGCAATTGTGCGCACTGCACCTTTAACTGTTTGTCAAAATGTCCCGTGTGGCTTAAGTTTTTTCATTTCAAATTTTCCCTTAAGGTGTTTTTTGCAGCGGTCTATAATCCTATACAAATATCATGTTACTGTCTATAATTTATTTTCTCATACCTTCTTGTTTATCTGACGTGTTGCTGCTCATGCTCCTGTCTGTGCTGTCTTGTATGTTTATATGTTTATATGTATTTACGTATTTCGCAGGTCGGCATGGCAGCAGAGAAGTTGTTCTCGATGTTTATCCTGGATAAATAAAGGTAAATTATCTCTTTTTTTGGAATAAATCTTGTTTTATCAGAGAACACTGTTTTGCTCGTGGCCATACTGTCTGGAAAACATTGATTTGAGCGTCGTTCGCAGGCGCACGGCGGCGGCTTGGCATTAATTCAGCAGCAGGCAGGTGATTCGCTGACGTCTCCTCTTGAAATGCAAACGCAGTCGGGTTTAAGGGGGAATCAAAGAGTCGGCGGCGTGATGAGCAGCCGCCTCCTGACCCATCACACTGCAGGCGGCTATACTTAGGCTCGTCCTTTCCACGGGGCAAGGTTACCCAGAATTCATAGAGCAGCAGGTTGCATCTTTCATGCCACGACGCGAGGCAGAAAGGTCAGCCGGCTGTCTGGACTGGAAGCAGCGGCGCTCGCCTCGTCTCTCTCCCGCATGTGAAACAAACCGAGCTGCGAGGCGGTTTGTTTCCTGCAGACTGCTGATGTCTGGAAAGAAATGTGAAACAACTCGCAACACACAAACATTCATACTGACCTCACAAGCCACCATGGGTAACTTTGTGTACTGATCGGGCGATTTGATTGGATTTAATCTAAAGGTGCAGTACGCAACTTTATTCATATTAAAAGAGAACATCAGTCTTCATTTGTCTGAGTGAAAATAATGAAGGAGTGTTTTTAAACTGATGTTTTACTTTACTGAGTCTGTGGAAGCTGTTTGTTTTTTACAGCAGTCAGAAAACAGAAGCCTGACAAAAGACATTAAAGTCACATGACAGGCAGATCCTTCCTGTTTCTACAAGATTAGTAAGATGGAAACGTATCAGCCTCTGAGATGTCAGTCACATCTGCAAACGAGAGATTCACTGAAACCCAACATGGTGTCAAATATGAGCTGCTTGTGAACAGCGTGCATATATGTTTGGTTATTGGTTCATATTTGAGTTCATGTGTGTAACGTTAAAGTTTATGCAAAATTGCTGAGAAGTGATTTAAGTGAAAACTGTTAAGACTCAAAAACATGGCATAAGCACATGATTTTATGGTTACATCTACATGGTTCTCATCACTGGATCACCTTTTCTGTCAGTTCAATGTAAATGATCTCACTTTACCAACCCTCAGCAATTTTGTATAATACACCTTTAACCTCTTGAACTCTGATTTTCTCTTAAATTTCCCCTTAAGTCTGTCTACAGGTGTAAAAAGCCTTAGTGTCCATATTGTAGGACAGTGTGCATCCATATTGTGTATCTGCTGGTTGCAGCTTCATTGAAGCTCCATCACACTTATATTGAGTGAAATATTCAAAGCCAAGATGCCATTGTTTTATGGCTGCAGCATTACATCAAATAGAAAAGATCTACATGTCTTGTGCATCATTTTATACACATTTCCCTGGAATTCAGCAGGACAGATTTGGGATCTTTGACCTTGGGATCTACACTACAATTTGCAATATTATCACCTGCATGATTTGTGAAGCGGTGAGAGAGTGGAGAGGTGTTTTTTGTCTCTTTTGGTGTTCACCTTGCCTGCCTGTGAGGACGTCGGGAAGCTAAAAGAAAGTTGGTCACAAACCAAAAACAAAACAAAACAAAGCAGTAGCGGCGTGGCTCCTGGCGGCTCAGAGCTGTTTGTTGTGGGTGTTGTGAGGTCAGGCAGCATCGACGCCTCAGCCGCTCTGTCTCTTATAGATCTGATGTGGCG
>OMLF01051311.1:0-19484 GCA_900302615.1 Holocentrus rufus
ATAGGCCTATGTTTTAATGTGGTTATCAGCTCCTTAATCTGCCTTCAAACACAGAAACACAATTACTCCATTATTAAGATGTTTCAGCAGTCAGACCAAGTGGGTCATCAGCAGACAGGAAGTGGCATCAGAGAGCAGGAAGCACCCCTGAGAGTGAAGATAGAAGATATGAACACAGGAGTACCATGCAGGAGGAAGTGTGCTCAACCACAACAGAGAAGTCAAGGTTTGTATTTATTAAGTCTATCAGTGAAACTGTCCTGCTGAAGGGTCTCAGTGCAGATGATATTCCACTTTGTTACACCATCTCATCCATAATGGCCTACAAGTCAAAACATGTGATTCAGCAGAGCACTATTCACACAGGGGTCCCTCTAAGGCTCACTGTGAGAAAATAACAAAGGGATCTGTCTCTCTTACACACACACACACACACACACACACACACACACACACACACCTATCAACATATTATTTAAAGAATAAAGCTATCCATTGCCTTTATTGCCATTGCCCAGTTCGGGGAATGCTATCACTGAAGTCCTGAATTGCATGTAGTTTCATACTGGACCATTGTTTAAGGAGGAAAGGCACTGCTTTGGTGGTTTGATGGATAAGAGAAGGAAATCCTTCATCCTGATATCAAAAGTCAATGTTTAGATTTGGTGACTGAGAATCTTATGCAAGGCGTGTGACTTCAACCTGGTGGTGATTGATTAAAAGGTCTTTATCAATTGAGACTGACAGCCAAACGGCTGACTAATTGGAAAAAAAGGGGGGCAGCCAAAATAATTACAATGCTTGACAGGTTAATGTGAATTTTGGGTATCTTGAGTGTTAAGTATGCCAAATAAAGTGAGCGCTTTTGCTGTCGCTGTTTTGTTTTGGAAGAAGAGTTTCCTTGGAAGTTTTTGGTTACTATTTCATCAGACTATCCCTTTTCCACAGAGCACCTTCTACTGTTTTTTTTTTTAGACTATTCCCACAGAAGAGTTTACCTTCAGATTTTTTGGACTGTGTCAATTTAGTATTAGTTAAAGAAGTTAATGTCAACTATTTTTGTAACTCATTTATTTACTGACATTTATATATTATTTTTCTGGCCCCTCGATGCCATTTTTTTAAAATAAAACCTAATAATTATTGTGGCTTAATTATATCCAAATACCAGACTCTGTGGATCTACAACTACCACACATTATATACTGGTGTTACCACATGGCAAGTTAAGTCACATGCAAGTGTTAAATGTAACCAAATACACAGAAAAAAGTAATACAAGCATAATTTAATCACTCACATATCATTGTTCATCCACTGTGATTAAAAAATAAAAGTGAGGACAGGAGAGTAAGACAGGTGGAAGGAGTATACTGTGGATGTTAAAGACGGAAAGGAGGTGGGGAAACAGAAAGTGAAACAGTCAGGAGAAAGAAAGTGAGGGGACGGGAGAAAGCGGAAGGTCAGGCAGAGGGAAAGAGAGGGGTTAGTTCTTCTTATCTGCAGAAGACAAGAAGGAATAGAGCAAGGGAGTGTGGCATGCAGAGATAGAGCTGAGGCAGAGAGGAAAACAGACGCAACAGTCAAGAACTTCCTGATTTGAGTTTTCTAGACAGAGAAGGAGAGGAAGAGAAAACCCAAGGCTGAACGCAGTACTTCTGCCTTCTCAAAATAAACACTGACACACAGTCACACCAGTTGTGTGAAAGCCAGGAAGAAGACCCAAGTCACTTCACCAGAAGTACTTAAGAAATAGTGGTGGAGCAGTTACACAGGCAGAGATAGGGAAACCACACTGAAATTAAAACATATGTTCACTAATGTATGTGCATTAAGAACTTCTCCTGACCGCAAAAAGGGGCAACACAAAAAAGTCAAATATTGAAAAATCATTATCATAATGATTTTAAAACTTTACTACAAACAAATAAGATCATCTCTGAAAAGATTAGCCGCCTGCATTGGCCTGTGCATAGTGTTTTTTTATTGCGTGTCTCCACTGAGTTAGATTTTGCAGGAAATCTGTTGGATTGCTTTACGAAACAAAAGAGGAAGAGGGCACTGTTCTTCCAGTGAGTCTTCAGGAAAGTTGAAGAGAAAAAAAATGGAACTGTGCCAAAGGGGGCGGAGTTAGTGTAAGTACGAACATCTTCTTTGCAAAAGGAGTTTTGATTTTGGGTGCATGCATGTATGAGTAATGTGTGCTGTATGAGCACAGGTACATTTCAGAGGAAAAATTCTCTCCTTTTGACTCACCGCATGCTTTGGCTGCATCGATGCACAGCTCCTCTGCCACGTAGTCCCCAGGTGGATAGGTGAGCTCACTTTCTGAAATGTTAACCCCGCCGCCTACGCCATCATTCCCCGGGTGGTAAAGATACACAGTCAGACAGGTAGATGCCATTTCCTGCTTGGGGTCGAGTCTCACGGCTGTGTCATCGTGGTCAGGGCCGAGGTCATTTTGATGAGCTGAGGGACAGGCAGCGGGCAAGTCCATGTCCATCAGTGTAAAACAGGCCATGTGCGGCTCAGGACAAACATCCACCTGTCAGAAAAGACGGTGAGGAACAAGACAGGGAGAAAGGGATGGGCAAAAAGGGGAGTGAAAGGGAGAGAGAGAGAGAGAAATACTTAAAAATCAAGTCTGAAAGTGCGGAATGGATCTTTTGCTTGCATACACAAACTGTTACCCACAAACAGGCCATACCAAATCCTACAAGATTTGCAATATTTCATAAGCGACAGTAAGTACAGTAAGTAGAGACGGTAAGTAAGTTTCATTTCGCTTTTAATAAAATGTCACAAAATTCCTTAATCAGAGACACTGTGGGAGGGCAACATATTTTCGAAAGCACAAAGGTCAGATTAGCCATGAGTCAGGTGGAAGGTGGAAGGAGAAAACCGCTAACAATGTAATTCTGACAAACTTTAATGTCAATGTGTCCTTTCACAATTACATGCATGAAAAAAATCAGTACATTTACAGAAAACTTGTATGCATACACCTACTTTCCACAAAATTCCACCCTTGGACATTTACATATCATCAGTCTGTGATGTTCAATCGACATACTAATATGACAGTCACCAGAGAAGCAAACTGTGGATTGTATGTGATCTGAGCACAATTAGCTTGATATTGGGCATTTGTCATATGTTAAATTTTCTACTTCAAATTTCAATGTTATTTTGTGCACAAGATTTTTTTCCTCCTAATACTGAAAGCAGTGACTCTGGGACTCAAGTAGCTATAGCAACAGTTGGTGCTACACACCTCCCTAGGCACTATGGGGCAGCATCTGTACTTGTCTGTGTATTTTTGACCACATGAACAAATAACACAATCCTGCACGCTGCATGTTAAATCATATCCCAGGGCAAACAGAATAGAGACATTGAGAGTTATTCATAAAATCCACTGGTAGGGTTAATGACGTGGTGGTGGGTAAAACCGTGGCATTTTTCCTATTTTTAAATAGAGATTACGGCCTCAGTTTTACCACTTCTTCTATTTTGGCACTACTGCCTGCTTCCGATTACTTGCATTTCCTATAATCGATTGGTAAAAGCACACTGCTTCCAAATTATAATTATCTATGTTACAAAAGTTTCATTAATAAACAAAATATAACTAAAAGCTGTTTTGTCAATGCATTTCAGTGCTGTAATATTTGTCAACACAGCAGAAGGCCTGAGGATTATGACTAAACACGACATATTTACATATCTATATGTTCTACACAAGAGGTGTTTTATGTTCCCTCTGCTGCTAGCTGCATCTGGGCCCTATAACAATGCATCAATTTTGTTCAAAATTTGAAACAAAAGGCAAAAAACAAAATATGAAAAAACAGGATACATTTTCAGTAGCCACATAATAATCAAAAGTATTGCTTAAAATTAATTTACATTTTAGTCTTGATATGGTATTCATACTCCTATTTCAGGTGATAATTATGTTTAGATATTTACATCATTTAACCTAAATGTATATTTGTGATCTCTTGTCTGAGGACAAGTGGTTTCATAAGTACTGGGCCAACATGTAAGCCTAAAAACCGCATCATAAAATGAATGGTGGATTTGTGGTGTAAAGGCACATCAGATGATCCTCTGGTTTTAATGATAAAAATGTGCCAACTTTCAAAAAGAGCAATACTTTTATTTGTGGGACATATTTTCTGCCAGTTCCTGAGAATCAATGACATGTGATCAGTTGCTATACTCCATGTTCCGTGTTAATTCCATGTGTCAATTGATCTACCCTCGCCTAACTGTATGACATATGATACATTTAAGTGACAGGTGTAAGTCTGCCGTGTTTTTCTTTAGATGTTCTATTCACACTGTAATTAGCTTACAATTTTAAATTTGTAGGTCCTGTCCTATAACCTATCAATATTAAAAGTTTTATCACGTGATTTCATTTATGGAATTATCTTATTTTGCATTTTAGCTGATATCCTTGGTTGTCTTCAGGTTGGAGAAGTCTGCATCAGTGCAAATTTAGACAGCGGTCTTTAAATTCTCACCACACCTATCAACACTCGATTTGCCCACAAAGGGGAGGTTTAACATTTTTAAACATACAGTAGGCTTGTTAACATTCTCAAAATCCTCCTCAATGTCCAATCTCTTACTTCCCTTGTTTATTCATAAGTGCCTTATCCTTGCTCTCATTTTTTCTTTGCCATCATCCATCAAATGATCTCATACTCCTGTCTATTCCAAAATAAACTCAGGCAAATTGAAACACCCGCAGATTTCTGAACCTTTGGATGAATTTTTGTATTTTAAGGTCGGGTGACACATTATTTATTTTGGAATGATCGAATAAATGAGTTGTCAACTACTAGCTCATAATGACTGTTATGAAAACTTTCTAATGGGTTTTCAATGAGCAGACATAAACCCTGATGCAGGATGCTGCCACAGGAAGGTGTTGGGACGGGGGATTCCTCAATCGTGGAAAACATGCTCAGCCAAGCTTAGCCTGATGTTATTGCTCAACGGCTGACTTATCAACAAATGGATCCAGCAAGATCCCACAGCTTATGTTTCAATTGTAAGTTACATTTAGCCCTCTAAAATGTTTGCAATCACTGGGCTGTGAAAAGATAAGGATCAATATTCTTTGCATACTATGAGTCCATTAAAATGGACTCATAGTGTGCAGTGAGTAAGTATGCCCACAGTAAGTGAGTCATTTTATGTTCTTGGTAGCCTCACCCTTCCAACTATTCAGAGAAGCTTTCTGGGAAGGGGTGGGTCTTCTGCTTGTCAACCAAATTCATGTGAGCAACTGAACAGTCACAACAGCACAATATCATTTGAACACCTGTGGCACTAGCAGAAAAAGATGTAAAGAAGTTTCCTACCCCTGCTTTGCTCATGAGAAATTTGGATGGAAAGATAATTTTCGCCAATGGTTACTATGTATCAAAAATTTGCCACTGCTTTAAGCTAACATTACCTTAGCAGTTGAAAAAAGGACAACTTGGTTGTTCTGGGTAACAGCCTGACTGTACGGCAGCTTCATAACCCCCACCCTGACCATAGCCCTAACCATAACAATGAAGCTGAGAGGCAGCGCTGCTTTACAGTCAACAGTGGGGTCAAAAAAACGTAGAAAGCGAAGGTGAAGCAAAGGTTTTTGACCCTGCATTCAATTAAACGATGGAGACAAATTAGCACACTACAAGGCTATCCAATCGGGGAGCAGAAGTGTGACACTTGCTAGGGAAGATGTGATAAGTCTGTTCACACCAAGGATCAATTATGGACTGGGCCAATCTGGTGAATGCCCAGGGGCCTCTGACCACCAGGGGCCTCAACCTCAGCTGACCTGAGGGCGAGGCCCCTGGGGATCAGACGCCTGCTTGCCTGCACAAAGTTTCATTCTGCCCTGTCACTGAGGTGCTGTGTCCTGATTGGCTGAGGGTGAGGAGGCCCCACTCAGTCAGAGGTCTGGGTTTGGGCTGTCATGATTAGGAAATTTTACCTGAGGATTAATGTGTTAACATCACAGTACAAAACCCTGACACACACCTGGCTGCTTCAGATGCAGAGCTGGGATGTTGGCACACAAAAGCACTGGTGGCATTACCTTCTAGTCAGATAAGTCAAATAAGATGCTAATTTTTCAATCTCCAGTGGTTAGTCAAGTGCCATATTGAAAAAAAAGGTTAAAATTCACACTCCTGGTTTCCTTACAAATGTGACTAAGTTTTTGGGCGTGCTAGTTTCACCTTCTCACATGAGCAGTTTTGTAGCCACAAACAAGAATGCACTCCAATATTCAGAAACTCTCCTTTCTCAGAATCTCTTACATGCACCCACACTGAAATGATCAAAAACTAAGTACCACTCATCAGCTGACTAACACCCTCACCTCACAGTGCAGCATGGTGGTGGCAGCATCATGCTATGGTAAGGCTTCTCAGCAGCAGGAACAGGGAGACTGATCAGGACTGAGGGAACAATGAACAGAGCTAAAGTCCTAGCAGAAAGACCTCCAGAGTGAAAACAACCTCGGACTGAAGCAAAATTTCACCTTTCAGCATGACAACAACCTATGGCACACAGCCAAGACAACACTGAAGAGACTTCAGGACAAACCTCTAAATGTTACAGAGTGGTCCAGCCGAAACCTGGACACAAACCACATTGAAAATCTGTAACCTGTCACCTGAGGACCATGGTTCACTGACATTCACTTTTATTGGTTTATTTTTTAACTGGAGGCTAAACAATAAACACTGCTCATATCCAATTTGTCATTTTCTCTGCTGAATCCTATGTCTGTTCTCCAAGGGGATTCATGAAGTTTAATTTTATCTCAATTGCTCATCAATGTTGTAGATTGCAGGCATTGGAATCTACTTTTCAGTCATGCACTATAAAGATAAGAGAAAACTAAAATGACAAATATTGTTAAATTGCAATCTTGACTGTTTTCAGGCAGATATTGAAGAGAGCTACTGGAGCATTTTGCTGACGTGTGGTGTGTGTGATACTTCTGCTAGTCTGACTTTAATTACGGCGTAAGTGACATCGTTTCCACATTTCATTTCAATGTGTGATTTCATTTCTCAATCTGACACAAACTCGCATTTTTAAGCCTGGTGTTTTTGAGGCTAAATCATCTGTGTGAAGCCTGTTTTTGAGGTGTATATTCACTTTTCTACATGCATAGAATGCATGTGATTATTATTGTTATTATTAATATTGTTATTATTGTTGTTGTTATTGTCATCATTAATATTCAACATGGCTGACATTTAAGAGCAGAGAACATCCTTTCTAATAGTGTTCTGTTGCATGAGTCACAAGTGATGGAAGTTGAGAGTTGTTTCACATCAAAGCCACACCCTGCACCAAGGAAGGACCCAATATGACTCATAAACAGAAAAAGCATTACACATTATCACACCCTGACTACACCTCTAGTATAGTGCAGTCAATCAAGGATAGTATTATTGAGTGACCACAGTAAAAACAAACTACAAAGCACATAAAAAATACTAAACCACACCAAGGGGTACAACACATGGGAGGGAAAACCCTGCTTTAAAACACAGAGAAGACTAATTCTACTTTCATGTCAAAATCCCTTGGCATGGACTTGGATGGACTGGCATATGTAGGTCATCTGACTGTTGAAGTAATTCCTGTCAATACTTTACATACATTAGGCCGACTTCAGCCTAGTGTGTCTCATCTGATGTGTCATGCCCTTCAGGTGGGTCGCAGGATGACTGGGTCAGCATGTAGATTAGACAAGGTTAAACAAGACCGTTATTTCAATAATCATTCCTAAAAGAAACTAAGGCAGAGGTTTCCCCCTCCAGACAACTAAACTTGATTATGTGTTCTGAATTGATATGTGATTAATAAATAAAAAAATATTTTGGCAATTTAATAGAAATTTTAAAAGAAATTAGCTTGTAATCACTTGCTTGAAATTAAGCTTTTCAATACTAAGTTTCGATGTAATTGACAGTCAGTTTCAAATTGAGTACTATGTGTGGTACATATTTGCAAACTACTCAACCATGATTCTATGCAAGACTAAAATTCAACTCTTGAAAAACCTTTGGGTTGTGGCAACATCTAGGAGAAGCAGCAGCGTTCAGATTACACCTTTCCAAAATTTCTGTACATTAATAAATTTATCTGTGTGTTTGGTCATCATGTCTGTCCTGGTGATTTCTCATGGATTTTCTTCAGTGAGGAAGCAGGATAGTTTCTTGGTCCAATGTAAGATCTGATATCCAATGTAATAGTTGCTGTTTCAACTGAATAAAATTTCTCTTTGTCAGTGTTTACACTATGATTGATGATGATGATGGTTGAGGGCAAATGTTAAATGCATGTTTTCTTTAAGGTTAATCTGACTAATACCCTAAGCAGCTGATTTCACCTGCACCGCTTCAACCAACGAGAAGGAAATAATCAGTAAAATTTAACACTGTAGTATACATGTAGAAAGAAGACACACAGCCAGGGTCCAAAATTAGCACTGGCCAAGCCACAAGTGATGAAAAAATTTGTTTATGGCAAATAAATCAACACGGGTCCCCCTGTCGCAGCAGCTGATAACTTTCTGCGATGATAACATTTGAATGCATCAATTCTAGTTTTTTCCTGCTGACCACCGTACACTCCGACTGACCATGAGACAACCAAATCAATCATACAAGTTCCCGACGGGCTGCCCGTTACAATGAGTCCGCAGTAAATGATAGCTGTCAAGACTTTTGTTCCTCTGCTGTCAAAATGATTAACTAGCCAAACATGACACTGAGAACGACTTCAAAATATTAGTATCTGATTCTCTACAGAACAAAGTGTTGAAATCCTGTGGGTTGTGAGAAATTCCGGGTAGGTTTTGTTTTACTTTGCCGTCCCTTGACACAAAAGCCAAACATTTTGGACACTGGACACATCTTGGTTAGAGAACACTGCGCTAATACAAAGAAAGGCTGAGCACATGCCTGAGAATACAGAGATACACTGTTTTCTCACCGTTTTGTGCTGTGTGTGTGTGTGTGTACCCGTACGTTTATCATGTAGCAGACAGGCAGAGAGTTAGACCAGTTCCTTGTTGTGTCTTATCTGTGCCATGGTGCTCGCTGAAGCCAGAGCTATCAGCTCAACCAGACTCGGTCCTGTATGGAGGCACTGCTCCACTGCGAGGTACTGATGTCACCAAACGTTCCCTATCTTCTCAACCTCTACATTTTTGCTACTTACAGGCCAACTGACTGGTGTAATGGATCCTAAAAGCTTTCAAAATTTGGGTCAAGTTCCAAAGCTGGGATGTTGGATGATTATAAAAGACCTAAATTCAGCCTGGAGACATTAAAATTTAAAGCTACTGGCTATGTTACAGAGCATGATGGGAAAAATAGTTGGTAACTAACTAAATAAACAAAAAAATAAAGGCCAATAGCCCCCAAAATCTGTTTTAGGGTTTTCAAAATGTACAAATATAATAAAATAAAATAAATACATAAAAAGTATAGATCGTCAGCATTAAGTCTGAGACTAAAATGTTGGCCTCAGTATATATTAACGAACCCAAAGCAACTTGCTGATGTCTGACAGGGCTCACTATCAGACTGTTAACAGGGTCTGGGTTTTTGACTGCTGCCAACTGGTTAATTTACCGCTTACAGTTGTTGGCTTGAAGCTGCACCAAGCAACTTCCTGCAGTGGCTGCTACAAAAGGCAGTGAGAGGCTTCATTAACCATAAGACATGGTGAAGTTCCTGCATCTATTATTATTTGCCCTAAAGAGCAAAACAAGGTGCTATTTGTGGTCACTGTGAAGAATTATTAGACATCAAACTACTAGCCGGGCCCAGCCATAATCAGATTTCGTTTCCGTTGTTCACTTCATGAAACACAGTCTGGCCATGGTTGGGCTAGCAGGTGACTGGATCAACCATCTGTCTATCATCAGCTAACTCGTACAAAGGAAAATCTATGGTGATGTCCTGTCGTTCCTGTTTTCCATTTCGTGCACTTTAGCGTCTCGCTGCTGTCATCACCTAATAAGCCATGCCTGTAGTTTCTCAGAAGACGCTGCCTGGTCAGGCTGCTAACGCTTCAGTTGGAGCGTGATGGTTTCATGAATCCAAAGAAAATTGACTCATCTGGTTTTAGCAGGTATCAAAATACCAGTTTAAAGGTGTGTTCAAAATGTTGTTACTAACAACTACAGTCAGTTCCCTGCAGCGTACACGTACAGCATATGTGACCAAATGCTTGAAATGTGTTTTAACTCCATGGTTTTTACTCACAGACTCATCTCCCCTGTTATTTCTCCAGACAAAATTACGTATTAAAGAGGCAAAGTCTTGCAGCCATCCAGATTCCAGCTACTTATGGTACCACTGTTGACATAAATGTACCAGAGTTTGACATAAATGAATGTCTACTTCTTCATTTTAAGTCCTTTCCCTAAATATTTTTATTGATAAAAAGTGGGAGTTGTTCAGAAAGGACAATAAGATGACTAAGCTTTTAATCGTCTCAGTTGCATCAAAAACACTGATTTCCCTATTGACATTATGGGGGACATTTTGTATGCAAAAATATATTGATATGCTCCAAGTAAATCTGATTGTTGATGTTTTAATGTTTTCTCTACATCACAGATCCCACCCAAAATGTATACAAGTTCAAGGAACACAAGATGATGAAATTTATTGAAATGTGACTTTGCTTCTAATTGTTTTATGTCAGTGTTCAATGAATCAGTCATTCATTCATTTATTTTATTCTGCAGAGAAATTAGCAGGAAGGCTGGGGATCTAGGCCTATTTTAGATGTACTTATTTATTAGATCTGTTTTATTGAATGTCCGTATCATTTAAAGGGAACAGAAACTTCTATAAATGCATTGAATCTAAAAGCGCCCACACTAAATGCAAAAAATAAAGGAACTCAAACTGCTCAACAGAAACAGCCAGAGTACTATGAAGCCTTTTTGCTGCAGTGTTCTCTGTCACCTCAAAGTTTTTGTGAACCTTTTTCTGCATATTTTATATAAACTGATTACAGATGAAGAGATGAAATGCTTTCAATCAATGGATATTCAAACCTCATGCCTAAATTGAATTAAGAGGCATACAAATTCCTTTGAACGTCCTCTAGATATCCAACTTGAGTCCACCTGTGGCCAACTCATCTGACATGGACATAATTTTGAATGAAACACAAATTTCAATTCAGATGACAGCGCATGTCAGAGCAAAAAGCTTGATGAAGTACTATCCATGGGATTCAGGAACAGGATTGTGAAGAGACAAAAGATCTGAGGAGGGCACAATATATGTAAAAAAAAAAAAAAATTGAACATATACATCTAACTAGATCTTCTTCCATTCTTCCAATCTTCCATTATTCCTCCATTGGCTTCTGGGTTTTGTGTGTTTTTTCTTGCCTACTATGAGGGTTGAGGTCAGGAGGTGGTGTTTTGTTTCCTCTATATACTGTGATCTTGTAAAGCCCTTTAACACTGTAGGGCTTAAGGTCACTTTGCACTTAAGGGCTCTAAATAAACCTGAACTTGAACCAAACTACATTCTTCCTAATTGGTTGTCCCGCCAAAACCAGGGGAACATGTTAATGTAGGCACTGATATTTGGATTGTTAATTATAGTCTTACCAGTGTTTAATTTTTAAGTGCTGACAGTGCCACAGTGCATCATCCAACAGATTCATCATAATTGCACCTGTTGTTTTTTTTTTTAACATTTAATTGTAACAACTCCATAGTGTGTGACATATCACCTGAGATGTCATGTTTAATTTGATGGGCGGACGGGCAGACACAGCCCAATCAATAGTCCCAATCCATAGTGACGGTAGTGAAAGGCCTGACAGTATGAGGCAAAATTACTGAGCATGAAGATAAAAACTGGGTGGTCTGATTAAATTAATTTGCAATCTTCAGCTGTAATGCAGCCCTCTTTGTCTGGCAGAAAGTGGGCAGAGCTCATACCCCATGTAACACCAACCATTCTGTAAAGCATGGTAGAATCGTGCTGTAGCGGGGCTTTTCACCAACAAAGACAGCTTGAAGCAATAGAGCAAACAGTGAAGCCAAATACTGGCAAAACACTGAGGAAAATGTGCTTCTGGGTGCCAAAGACCTTAGCCTGAGGAGATGAAATATATCCACAGGACAAGGACCTCTATAAGAAGAATACAGCCAAGTCAAAGAGAATTAAAAAGCCTTGAGTTGCCCAACCAAAGCTCAGACTTGAATCCCACTCAAAAGCTGTGTTTGAAGATAGCTGCTCTCAAGTGCTTCCAAGACAACTTGACTGAGCTTCCAAACTCTACAAAGAAGAATGTAAGAAAGTCTCAATCTCTTCTTTGTCAGTGTCCCACTGACAAAGAAGAAGATTCAAAGAAGATCTTCTCAGGATATTTTGATATATTTTGTGTTCGTTGACAAAAAAAAAAAAAAACTCAGCTTTAATCCATTTTGACTTCAGGCTGTGACACCACAATATCCAAAAATCCTGTATGTCCCTCTTGTTGGTTGGCTACATCAAGGAAAGGCCTTATCCTCATCTTACTGCCAAGCAAATTCAATTATCATGGAAAAAAAACATGCTGGACAATTATAGCAGCGCACAGCCTATCCAGTAACCAATTTTCAACTTTATGAACAGGAAATTCACAGCATAAGACAGCAGTGTCTGCATGTGTTATAAACTCAATCGCTCACACATAAACATAAACATACACACAGATCAATGCCGTCCCTTGAAGCGTGTCTATCCATCCAACCAGCAATAATGCTAATTACAGCTATGTTACAGCAATATACAGTGCTGAAAAGGGTTTGAGGGGTTATCTAATTAACAACAATCAGAAACGTGTCAACAGTTATCTGTAGTACAGTTTACAAGCACTCAGATTTTGTAAATGAGGCTGGTCCACTATCAATGCTTAAAGGCAGCGCTATTCAATTAAAATTCCAGAGGGTCTTCCCTTCCAGGAAGCGTCCGACCTATCATGACAGGCGTTATGTGCAACTAAATGGGTGCATATTAACTATTTTTATTCTGTCTTTAACGGTAGTACTTCCATAGTTATACACAGTATATGCATACAGTGTATACTGTGTGGCATACACATTTTATTGTAGTAGTTATTATAGTATTAAACAGAATCATCAAAATAATTCATTTGAAAAAAGCGTGAGATCTGTCTACAAAATAAGACTCTTTATTTTGAGCAATGCAGATAGGCCGCCTAACTAAGATACATATCTCTTGCTAAATTGAGGCACAATGGTTGCAGATGAGTAACTTCAAACAAAGCATTTTACATTAATTTAAACAGCCTGTCAAGTCATAATGTCCTTAGAGTTTCCCTTTTAAAAAGGATGTTCACTTTTCAGCCATGACTAACTCTTCATGCAGATGCATTTTCTCAGATAAGCCTAACTAAGGTGCTTATCACATGTTAAAATGAGGTGTAATAACGATAAGATCAGTTGTGGTGAATGAAGATGGTGTTCTGGGGAGCATGAAGGCATATTGTAGGTCCAATTATTTTTGAATGCTTTACTTTCGGTGTCAACTTCCCTGATTGTTGAAGAAGCCATTCTGTCACTCTCCTCCCTCACTCCTTGCATCTCCCTGCATACAGTACCTGTCGCTCACAAGTCCACTGACACAAGCCCTTCACGATACGGCTCTGTTGTGCAATTTAAATAATCCATTGGCATGGACACGACGCAGCAGTTGAAGGATACACTGTGACCAATGAAACAGAGACTCCTTCGCCCAAAACTGACCATATCATTACTGTAACGTCAAATTCTCTGTGGTCCAAGCTTATCTCTGTCCAGAGCCAGACCAGAGTCCACTAATTGGTGACCTGCACTTTTAAGGCTAATTCCAGTTTATTTTATCCTGTGCCTTATTTTTCTAATTGTTGCCAGTATGATGACTGATAGCGCTGAAAGTTTAATGACATAGTTCACTACAGAGCTTTGCATACCATGAGGTCAACAGTAATGATGCTGTCCAATACACATACACACAGAGCCAACAGCTATCTCCAGCACTTGAAGCCAAAACTAATTAAAATTTCCTTTCAACACAAGAACACTTCAAGCACAGTGGGACTTTCCTACATCCAATGTCTGACTATTCAATGCCTGAAACTTGGATAGTGGCATCAGATGTGTTATTCTAGCCAGCATGAGTTAATTGGTAAGTGAACTGTTGATGCAGCGTTCATCGATGCTCTGTCAATATGAGTTGCTGACTGTGAATAAAACGTTCACAGCAACATTGCAGCGTTGGATATGTGGAAATTTTTGGTAGATATGTTGAAATGTTTGTGATGTTCCCCTGTAATCACAAATTGAGGCAGTGTGTCAACACAAGCAGCAGACGAAGCAGCAAACTCATCTATTTGTCAGTCCAAGGTATGAAAAAAAATCACAAAAACACACTTAATACAACCACAAAAAATATGCTGTAGTTCACAAACGCTATTTTTAATTCAAGAATGTCTTTCCAAAGAGTACAACTTGATAAGAATGTTTAACTGAAGAATTCTTCCAACATGACTTGAGCGCAGCAAACGACCACCAACCAGCAAACTAAACAAGAAACTGCATGAGCAATGCTAAAAAAAAAAAAAATTGAAATGACCATGATCATTGTTTATTCACAGCTATTTAAAGATAAAAGTAACCACAGAGTGAGTGTTATTGTGCTGAGAGGGTGTGTTTTGTGTCTTGGATTTAGCCACTGGAGATTACTGTTGGCCTTGCGTGTCTATATTGAACAGCAGTATTCCCAACCACCTGGAGGTATAAAAGATTTACAATGCAGGTGATGAAATTTTGAACACAATCAAGAACCATGATGCCAATATCATGCAAAAGTAGGTCAGGATTACCTTAATAAACCCCTTAAAGAAAACTGTTCTGGATAAAACACATGACAAACAAATAACCAAAATTATTCATTAATGGCATGTACTGCGGCACCATAAGAAATGTTTCCTGTGCGAAGAGCAGTCTCCTGATGTGATAAAAAGTGAAAAACTGTGTGAAGGTCACTGGTGTAGCTCATATTTCTTAGAAAAAGGGAAAGGGGATGCAACACCAGCTCTGCACAATCTATCACTAAGTACCAGACACTCAACATGTACCGAAAAGTGCGTGTTGTTTTGTCTTTTCTAGAGACAAGGTTTTAGTGACTCAGGCCACATCTTTATCATTACCTATGTATTGCATGGCTAGTATGTGTCAAGACGGAGTTTGCAGGTGTTCTTTGAATCAAGGTGGAGCTGGCAGTGCAGTATTTGGTGTTGTTTGAATAGTGTACTGGCTAGTAACATCACTACTGTTCAGTTTGGGGAAGGTTTTCGTGTGACTAATCTAGGCTTGTGTTGATTCCAGTATAGTCATCGTCTCTCAACGTTTCAGTTGACTGATGAACCAAACAGTATTTACAGTATTCTCCATGGGATACATCTGAGTAATTCTTTACAAGTAACCACACTCCCACCTGTTGAAGTAAGCTTTTTCATCTGCTGTGAATCTCTACAACGTGAGCCATGATGAAAATCCCCTTTCCTCTAACGTTTGACAAATTGGCAAAAGATTATAAAAAAGGTTGGTCTAACTAGTGGATGTTAACTTTAGTCACTGAGCAAACAGTCTAATAAGAGAGTTGTGTCTAAAGTTCATATTCTCCTGGGCAATACTGCTACCCACTTCCCATATACTGATGCAACATCATCAAAGTTGTTTCAGCAATACGTTTCCCAGAATGTTTACATGAAGTTGCACATTGTGCTTTTTTTCCCTTCTGTGATGATGTTGATGATGAATCCTTTCTTACGCTGTCATTTTCCAGAGTGCCGGCACTTATCTTTACTGTATGTTTGGGTTTATTATCCACGCACTCTGTGGTAAAGGATGTCCTGATTTGAGCTGAGCATTGAATTAGTCAATCTCTAATCAATAATTTCCACTGTAATGCTCACTTGAACTCTATAGAGTTGCCAAAATGCTTTTCACAAATGTTGATTTGAATGGTCCATCAGCTTACTTGTGTTTTGGAGGTTACTTATGCTTTTAATCATTTTACTTAATCCCAGGATGGGTTACTGGGCATGCATGCACTTTTTCAGCAAAATAATTCTGAAAAAATACAAATTTCAGTATTATGACAATTTAGTTACACTTAAAAAACAAAGTTGGAACATGCACTGCCCTTGAGAACTTCACACACTAAAATCAATCAAAATATTATGTCTTCATGTGAAGACTGAATAAGTTCACTCAGCATTCACAGGGACACTGCGGGGAAAAAAATACTCTGGATTGATGGAGCAGTAAATGTTCTGCATGCAAACTGTTTATGAACTTTCCAGCCTTTAACATCGCCTTGGTTCATCCCTTCAGAGCTCAATAAGTCACTTTTACCTTCATGTCGCCTTTGTTGTCACCAGAATACAGGTCAGTGCGGGCCAAATGAAAGGAGAGCTGGTGAACAGGCAGGCTTTCCCTTTCACTGTGAAACAGTACGTGTGAATGTGTGGGTGCCTGTATGTTTGTACAGCAATTGGCTACTGCTGTGTGGGATCTGGGTCAGAGAAGTTAGGTATAAAGTTGTGTGAAGAATTATCCTTTTTTTGTCTTTTCTCTCTTCTTAAAACTTTAGAGGTGTTTATACTAGGGATGCAAACAATTAATCGATTATCGATAAGAAATTACTCGATTAAAATAAATTAATTGCAATTAATCGCATGATTCAAGTAGCCTTAAAGTAGCCTTGTTATTGCATTGTTCCATTTGTGAATGTGTTGTTCCCTGTTGTTAAGAATAAATCTTTTATTAAGGAATATGATTTGCATTTTCTCTTTCATAAGAAAGATAGCATTTTCGTAGAAAGGAACCTATTTATTCAGAGGGAAATTCAGCTTCTCAGAAAAATTGCCTCTTATCAATTAATCGATCATCGATCGATAAGATGAAACAACTATCGATTGATGAATTACTCGATAATTTACATCCCTAGTTTATACCGGTATACATGTGTGTCTGTATGCATGCAAACACCCTTGCCGTTTACTTTTAAAATCAATGGATAGTTTGGTATTCACTTCAGCTTTCAAGTCAGTTTAAAAATGATTCAAACAGAAATTGCTACTGCCAGCTGTAAAATGTGTTGGCAAGATTTGTTTTCCAGTTAACCAGAGTAACCGGAGAAAAACAGCATGCCTCAAGAAACAGATGACATAAAGAGACAGACAACAAAAGGGCTATTTCACAATTCATTTTACCCCAAACCACACCATGGTATGAAACAACAGAGGACTGTTCAGATCTTGATTCGAGTCTATATTTGATAAACCTCACATGAGATTAGAGTAGGCGGACTGGTCATCATTTTGGCATCTCACATTTCTCTCTTACCTGAGCTGAGAGTAGAATTATGACATAATCACAAACATCATATTAGACAACATCATCTCCAATGCAAAAGTCAATTTTCCCATTAATGTCTAACATTTGTGTCACAGATAAACATTATAAATATTAAATATTAGTAAATATTATCACACAAACTAACAAAGTGGCGTGGGTACTTTGGTGATAAAGGGATGATGCACACAATCGACAAACACCGAAAGCAACATACTAAAATCAGGACCTCACGTACTTGCTTTCTGAAACCTGAAAGCTGTGAAATCATTCCATTACTTAATAGCAGACTATTAAGAGCATAGCCCTAAGATATCTTTTACCACATCCCCAGCAGGCTTACAATTATCACTTATGGAGCAGCACCACACTGTACATCCACAACAATCGTGTCGTTAAAAGAAACATCTCTTTTTTATGGAGCATAACTCAGGTTTTTATCATCATCTGGTTTCTATCTCTAGTTAAAGGTCACACATACGGACTAGTATATCCAAGAACTTCCCTTTTTTAAATGCAGAATTTGGCAATTTGCTTTAATACATCTTAATAGTAGCGTGAAGCATGCAACAGCAGGACGGACATAGACGAAAGACCAGCTGATTCAAGTTAACTGAAGTTGCTAAGCGCTAGCTAACACTAACAGTTTTCAGGACTCTGGGGACAAAAATGACAGCTCACAACACACTCCACGTACCTGTCAGCCTGCTGTCTGCTGAAGTGCTGCAGCTGGGGAATTGGATTCAAAATCAACCGAGGTTATCCTGTGTAGTCCGAGACACATTTGGCCTGGCTGGATAGCTAACGTTAGCTAACTAAGCCACTAGTGTAGTAGCATACGTTAGCTGTCAACAAACTATTCTTACGTCGTTGTTGCCCAGCCAACTTCCATTCAGTCTGTTCAGTGAGACACTGCTGCCTCGTTTTATCCTCAAGGTTTTTTCAGCTTTACGTTGCAGGCCTACATCTCGGTAGCTAGCTAAGCAGTATTTTTTTAATTATACTTGAGTTTCAGGTTGACAAGCTGAACTCTCTTGCCCACTGACTCAGACTCAGTTGATTTCGTACGGCAGAGGTAACGTTACTTGGAGTAGGGCGGAGCGGGGTACGTTCACCATGACTAAAGTTAAACCGTTTCCCACGCTGAAAGACAGTCAGCTCCGCGGTCAGTCCTCCTGCTTTACTTCTTAAAGACAACGTCCCGATTTAAGTCTGTTCGTGGACATAACTCAAGACGTGAAAGTTACCATCTCCAATAGGACTCGTCTCTAAGGTTTTTGTTAACCTATCGCTGTCCAAAATCCGAGCACAGTGCCAAGTGTTCCTGAAAGAATTAGACGTGCATTATCACCACCAAGCGGTTGGTTGTAGGCGTTGCACCTTTTATGCTCGTACGTGGTTATTGCCACGGTTTCCAGTGAATCAGCGTGCATGTTATTCGAGTGAACTGCATATGAAAATAACGTCACCTCTTTAACTCTCTCTCCACTGGGAATCAGCACTTCCTGGTGCCCTGTTTAATGAAGGCACGGAAGGGGTTAATTAATTCAGTACGTCTGTGTGCAAAAAGCAGTGTCTAAATATACCTCAGAAGCAGGAAGCCGGTCTTTACTCTGGCTCTTACGTTTGAATGACCGTCGCTTATCGCTGACCGATACATGTCATCCTTCGACATGCACAAATTATACAGGGGTTTTACTCTAAATTGCGATGTGAGACATCAAGCCACTATCCTGTCTGCATTTTAATTGTACGTACGCCAGGGAAAGCTGGGGGCTTTGTGCGCTGCCTGCTTTCCCGTTAGGTCCATCATCACAGACAGAGGATGATCCTGCAGTAAAAGGTGGGGTTGAATTGTCAAGTCCGAGTCCATTTGTTTACTCTTTATTGTGCTTCTGTAAATTGATAGACCTGAATAACGCTTAACCACCAACCAAAACGTCATGATGATGACACGATGCAAGAATTTTTTTTTTTTTTTTTTTTTTTTTTATTTTCTCTC
>OMLF01051311.1:34386-48923 GCA_900302615.1 Holocentrus rufus
TTTTAACGCGCGTCACTCCTGTTCTCTGCCTTCCTGGTCTCCAAACTTGCCCGAACCCGACACGTTTCATCACATGAGCTTCGCCACGCTCCACCGTGGAAGGCGGCTCGGCCGTTAGTGGGCAACAATCGCCGTAACCGTGTGTTATATTTGGGCTCCTCGCGGAAGGAAATATGACGCGAGAGAGCAGAGCGGAGCTGTCCACGAGGCAACGCGGACACCGCGCGCGTCAGGCGGATTGGAAGGTGCGTACTGGCGAGTGGGCACTGTGACTGGCAGAGTTACAGGCTGGTAGGGCGAATGAGTTCCGGGGTGATGGCTTTCCTGATGCAAATTAGCTGTGTATTTTTAAGTATGCGGGGTTACAAGTGGAGAACAAGGCGTGCGTAATGCGCATGGTTCCTCTTTTCCTCCATCGGTTTTGTTCTGCATAGCATGTCCAACTTGTAACCAGAGTTTTTCTGTACGAATAAAACGAACCTCAGACCATGTTTAGAAAACCTGGGTGAGGCTTGTTATTGAGCGTTATTTTGCAGAGGGTGGTTACATGTTTTGTTCAAGGTGCATGGAAATACGCGCGCATGTTGTGTTTAATTACAGAGTAATCCTCCGTTAATGGCTATATTATTTTGTGCACATGCCCTGAATGGATTATCTAACAGCTTAAAGGCACCTGTGTTCAGATGGCACCAGCTGTTATTGTGGTAATGGTTTTGAACAGGTGTAACACTGTCTGTGTGAGCGCAAATATTTTGTGAAGAAGACTGAGTGTGTGTGTGTGTGTGTGTGTGAGAGAGAGAGTGTTATGTTTTTTTTTTGCCTTTGTAGCTGAAGGGATGACACATCTAATATGATACAGGTGTTCAGAGATGGAGCAAGTATTAAAGTATCCTGCTCAAGTGGAGGTATTGTTCTATTGTGGAAATTTTATTTAAGCAGAAGTAAATTTACTTCTTCCTAAACAACATTTCATGTAAAAGTAAAATGTAGCATAATTAAAATACAGAATATCATAAAAGTTACTACTCCTTAAAAAAGAGATCATGTTGCATATAGTCTTCTGCAATGCAAAACCGCAGTCTTGCAATTTGGGAAAAAAATAATGTGTGTGAACAAAGTAATGCTTGACCAATATAATCATCAATATGCTCAGTGTTTTCAGAGATGCAGATCTAAACAGGCCAAGGCCACCAGTTAGGGCTGGGGAGCTGGCATGGATCTGATTACAGTAACTGACTTTCCCTAACCTATTTATGGTTTCCCTCACTGACCAACTCCATTTCCCTTACCCATTTTTACTTTCCCGTTCACTTCTGCTTTCATCAGTTTTCTTTCACCAAAAGGAAGTTTCAGTAGGCAGTGTCAATGCCAAGTGTGTTCTCTCTCATGTATAATGCAGAATATAAAAGAGGACAGACAAAAGTATTACCTCTTAGTGAATTACTCTCAGTGAAAGCCGTGTGAATCACATGTGTTTTTAGACTACTTTGTGCATTCGTAAAATACAGTTTTGAAATGCGTGGCAATCTTTGATCAGTGATATCCATCTGTATTTTTCAGAAACATGACTTGATTGAGGCATTTTCATTTTTTTATTTTTTTGGCTAATAACAAAGTTATGAAACTTGCTAGACAACAACTAGGCAAACACAAAGTAATTGTACTGTTTGCTTTATGTTAACAAAGCTACTATCATTAATAAGTTTACATATCCACTTCTAATCCACTTCTAATTCCAATTTATCATTACAGTTAGAAATACTGTACCTCCACATGCTTTTCCAGGTTTGATGTGGTGCATCATTGAATTGTCTCTGATGCAGTGGTTCAAAATATGTATTATGTGATGGATACAATTAAAACATGTTGCTGGTTGTAACACTTATGGTCACAATATACTTCGTTTAAAGTATTACAAGTATCAGAAAATACTCAGAAAATAAAGGCACTTAAAAAGTAACAAAACTAATTGTAATTTGTTGCTTTTGTCCTTTTTGTCCTGTCTTGCTGTGTTGCATTTTTCTCCCGTCACTATTATCTAGCAGCCAGAAAGCCAGAAAGAGTTTGTTGTTCAAGATGTTTAGGAACAGTTGACATAAACACAGACTTTGGCCTACCGAGGTTTCCTTGAACCTGGATTAAAGTATTCGTCTTATCTGTGTCAGGCTGGACTGCTGTGGAAAACTATACAGATATGTCAGGGTTTATTAATTGTCTTTTCACTGATTTGCTGATGCAATGTTATTATGATTCAGCCTCAGTTCAGCCAAAGACAAATGTAGGTTTTACTTGGAGAGCAGACCAGTAGCCAAATTTATTGTTTGTGACTAATGGAATGCAAATTAATAATCCATTCATCTGGAAATCAAACCTATATCTGCATTTTTGCATTCTGCTAGAGGTAATTATTATTTTGACTTTTCTTAGGAATGATCAAAGTCAAAATCATGTTGATCAAAATGTTTGAAAAATTTGAAGCAGATAGGTACTTTAATCTGTGGCATGAATTAATGCGCATACTCCCTAATGATATATTACTGACTTTGTTGCTGACTCTTTAGGAAGTCACACTCAAATTGTAACAAGCAGTTGAAAATGTGGAGCACATTTTGAGATGCTGTTGTTGATCTTTTGGCATGTTTGAAAAATATGCTGGCCAAATGTAATCCCTTGTTTCCAATTAGATGAGTCAAATGTAGACATAGGCTTTATAGATTATGTTCATGGGAAAGTTTTGTTGGCATTCTTCTTAATTACGTGTTGAGAATTTGGCAATTCTCTCTTCAGAGAGAAAGAGAGAAGGAGAGAGAAAGTTCTTATTGCCCGCATTGGATTAAAGAAATGTATTAATTTTATGGCAAAGAGAGTCTGAAGACTGCCTGCATTTCAAGCCAAATGCTTCTGCTCAAGTGATAAAACTCAGAGTCTTAATTCAAATGTTATTCGTTAGCAACAATTACCTACTGGGCACCATGTACTCTGTTTTACAGACACTGTGCTAATATTTAGTAGTGCTTACAGCCCACAGTCTAGAAGCAATTTTACATCTATTTGATGTAAATATGATGTGGATCACATAGCATTTGACTGGCGTTGATAATGCTTTACTGGTGTGGCAGGTGACAGCTGCTGAATCTGTACAGCAGAAAGACTGCAGTGCATGCATGGAATTTTGCAATAGATCGTAAATAATTATAACTTTTAAACATTCCACAATGTAAGTGATTTTAGTAATAGTTTAAGCACCATTTCCTCTCCATACAGGTGGGATTTTGTCTTCAATAATATTTCAAGTCACATGGCTGCAAAACTTGCATTCAAATCCTTATTTGATTTTTTGCTGTGCCATGACAATGGAAATAAGCCCTCATATTTATTGTGTTGTTGTTTTTAGTGTGTGATAACTCCTAATGTGTGCAATTTAGTTTTGCATATGATATTTAATATGATTTATATGGTATTTGGTGGATTATGTAAAACGCTTTACATGGCCATTATGTTTTTACAGTACTATGCAAACATTTTAGTAATGCTCTATAGGCATCTAATAACTGTCATGGTGTTATGCTCTAACCATCGAGCTACACAAAATCACAACACTGCTGTCCTGGTTTACAGAATTTTGAAAGGTCAATCGCACAATCATGTCTTTCTCCTCTTCCCCTCACAGTCACCGTTGGCACTGGCGAGCAGGAGTGGTTGTTGGGGCACGTTGTCATGCATTCCCCCTGAGCTCCGCGGCGCCTCCCTCAGTGGTGTGGTGGCAGGATGCCAGTGCAGGCGGCCCAGTGGACAGAGTTCCTGTCCTGTCCCATCTGCTACAATGAGTTTGACAGCAGCGGCCACCAGCCCATCAGCCTGGGCTGCTCCCACACGGTGTGTAAGACCTGCCTGCACAAGCTGCACCGCAAGGCCTGCCCCTTCGATCAGACGCCAATCAGCACCGATATCGACCTGCTGCCGGTCAACTGCGCCCTGCTGCAGCTGGTGGGAGCTCAGGTGAGTGGTGACAAAGGAAGACGTGACCCAGGATCAGCGTCAGTGTAGAAGAGGAAGATGGAGTGAGTGTGAGTGTGTGTGCATTTGGATGTGTGTTTGTGTGCCAGTGTGTATGAACGCCTTCACTGAGACAGTCACTCACAGATGTGTGACCTTACACCTGCACTATTTGGTCTGTGTGCATGTGCATGTGTGTATATGTGTGCATTTGTGTGTGTGTGTGTGAATATGAGAAGGTGTCACAATGTGAGAGAGAGAGTGAGAAAGCAAGAAAAAGTAGGACATAATAATGACAAGACTGATTTCTCCCTCTGTTTATGTGTGTGTGTGTATGTGTGTGTGTTTGCATGGGTGTACATGTGCGTGTGCACGTGTGGTGTGTCTCTCAGGTCCCAGAGGTGCAGCCAGTGAGCTTGAGCAGCGCGGCCGAGATTGAGCACTATGAGGTGTGCAGGGTGTGTGTGGAGGAGCTGGCACTCTACCTGAAACCTATCAGTGGAGCAAAAGGTATTGTGCATGCGTGTGTGTGCAGGCATGCATGTGTGTGTTTTATGGTTGACAATAGAGTTTAGGATCGGGGGAAGTGTGGGAGAGATAAGGCTTGGTCCATGCTTCCTGTATGCCTGAACACATGCGAGCCACAGACGTGCCGTTTTTGTCCCTTTGCATTCATGCCTCTCACGTTTCCCATGACGACCGCGTGGCTAAAGACTCCAGCGCTTTAGAGTCGCCGTAGGAAAATTAATCTCTGCACATTCCCCGAAGAGAAAACAACGCACCAGAATCGGGCCGCAGTTCCAGTTCCTCGTTTTTCCGCCAGTCCTGCACGGAGCCGCTGCTGTGCCATCCCGGGTTTTTGGAGTTTCAGGCGGTGCACGACTTAACGCACGATGCCAATGCGCCCAGTCATTTTGGCTTCAATTACACAAATTTGACCGCACACACTCTGTCACGTCTGTTTGCATGTGGAGTGTGAACCAGCTTTATCAGAGAGAGAGAGAGAGAGAGAGAGCAACAGAGAGAATGTGTAGGGACGATAGATGCATGGTAAACATTTCAATCCTCATTCTTTATTTCTTTTTAAATCCACCTGACGCACTGGTATTGGAGGTTCATAGCTGCTTCTAACAGACTTGGCCCTGCGCTCTTGCTATTTTTTTTCCGGGTAGGATTTGCAGCAAATGTTCTTATCTCTGCGTAAACTTGGCAATCAAATTTTCCTTTGTCCCTGTTAATGAATGCCGTGCAGTTGGATTGTATTGTTGTCTAATGCTCGTCAAATATGAAAAGAGGAACTGTCACTCTGCCTCTTTCACAAACAAGAAGTTATAAAACGATAATAAAAAAAGAATCAGTGTTAATAACATTATGTGGTAACAAATAAAGATCTAATTTAAAAATACTTAATTAAAGGTTCTCGATGTGATGAAGTTCAGCTGTTGGAAGTTCGTCTGTTTTAACATAAGACCTGTCATCTTTTCCCACGACAGGTGTGGTGACACTGAGTCCGAGCGTGCTCAGTCGGCCCATGCAGAGGAAGCTGGTTACCATGGTGAACTGCCAGCTGGTGGAGGAGGAGGGGCGTGTGCGGGCGGTGCGGGCAGGCCGGTCGCTAGGGGAACGGACGGTAACCGAGCTGATCCTGCAGCACCAGAACCCCCAGCAGCTCTCTGCCAACCTCTGGGCAGCTGTGCGGGCGCGGGGATGCCAGTTTCTAGGGCCTGGTGAGCTAACTGCGCACTCATGCACATACACACACAAGGACTCGTTATGAAAAAAAACAACAACAACAACAAACAAACAGAAAAATCCCCACCATGATCTTAACCTTTAAACATAAGACATGAAGGTGTAGCAAAGTGAAATTTTTAGGCAGTTTCTTCTCACAAAACATTTTGTCTTGTAACCACCAACACCTGGACACTGAAATCTACCACTGAAGGTTTAAGGGTCATTATCTCACATTTGCACCTTTTATTAGGCAATATAAATTCAAAGAGCTAACCTTTGGCTACCTATAAAAGGTACAAATAAGAACCATGTGACCCAGGACCGTTGATCAGCCTTAGTGTGCGATCTGGTGGCAAGACCAGGCACTAAGTCATTTTCTTTATTGAAGTTAGAAGTTTTGAATCATTCAAGCTTTCACAAGGAAAACTAAAAAAATCTAAAAAAAAGTCTACACTGTCTCAATAAAGGGCTGTAGCCTGCAGATTCTCTGACCTGGTGTCCTGTGATGATTACTCATAGGGCAGATTCTGAAGGGGAAACTCTTTCTCTCTGTGATAACAGAATGAGTTCATTTAAAAGACTGAGGACACCTGGTCAGGATTACCTCTCTAGGTGGGAGAAAGATGCAAATGTCATTTACTTAAGTGTTCAATATGAGAGGTCATTCAGATACAGCATGTATCCTGTATCATTGTTTGTAGTGTTTGTATTTATATACATTATCACGTGTCTGTGTTTAATTATTTCTCTCTCACTCCTTCCTCTCCTCATGCACCTCTTTCCCTTACTCTCTCTCTCTCTGCTTCCCTCTTTCTTCCCCCCTTCTCACTCTGTCATTCTCTCTGCCTACATCCCTCTCTCTCTCTCTTCTTCGTCAGCTATGCAAGAAGACGCGCTGAAGCTGGTTTTGCTGGCTCTGGAGGACGGCTCAGCTCTGTCCAGGAAGGTGCTGGTTCTGTTTGTAGTCCAGAAGCTCGAAGCCCGGTTCCCCCAGGCCTCCAAGACCAGCATAGGCCATGTGGTGCAGCTCCTGTACAGGGCTTCCTGCTTCAAGGTGCAGATTGTCACATGTGTGCATGAATGAATGTACATACGTATGCCACAACCTGCAGCCATGCAGTTGTGGTAAAATGCTGATCCCAGATCAGATTCATATGGAAATGATGAACATTTTCATCGTCGCCATGACCAAAATGATACCCCAAACTTTATTAAACTGTTTTACTTAATCAACATCAACCTTAACCTTAAATTTAACCTCAACTGCTTTGCTTGCCTGATGTAACCTTAACAAACACCTTAACTGTTAATTTGAAAAGGAATCGAGTCAGCAATGTTTTCTTTAAAAAAACAAAAAAACAAGGGCAACTACATCCCACACCATTTAGAATCCTGAGCTAACTCAGTACTGACCATGTTGGACTGAAGAAATCTCCCTCAGTTTCTTACTGTACCAAGAACCTAAATTTTAAAACCACATCCACTAAATTTGATATGGACCATGGAGAATCAACAAATCGACAAATATGAATGAATATGGATGCTGTTTGCTGGTCTAGTAAACTTATGAAACGAGACTCACCTCTGAATTTTGTCCATAATACAATACTGTCGTGGTTGAATCCACATGTTCTGCATTCCTGTCTTAGTGAATGCAGCTTCAAATGAGTAAATGACCTGATTAGTGTGGAATATTTAAATAGACTCTCATTTTCCACCATGGATTGCTTCACCACATCCACATATAGTGCTGCTCATCGTTTCAAATGGCTACTCTTTAATTATCTCAGTAATTGTGGTTTGTGCTCCACATTGACAACATGTCCCACACTGACATAAAGGTTTTTTTTTGTCTGTCTCTGTCTAAAAGGTTGCTCTGTCTCACATGGCATAAAATGGCTTTTTTTCTGTGTATTTTTGTGTGTGTGTATGTGTGTGTGTGTGTTATCTTTGGAGGAGAATGCTCGTCAGTTTGTAAGAATGACAGGCATGAGTGGTAGAGCAGAAATGCCAGCCATCTTCTCATGATGTGCGGTCTATATTTGCTCTTACTGCTTCGCCTTACAGGGCAGAGAAGCACAGACACACACAGACAGCAAAATTGACAACGTTTTTTTTTAGAGCTTGCAACAGGCAGACGGCAACATGTGTCGGACAAACGATGAAATCTGTCTGCTTTCGGTTTTGATTTTATGATTTCTGTGTTTTTAACTGATAGTGTGTGTTGGTGTCTTATGATGATTACTCATAGGGCAGATTCTGAAAGGAGGGGACTCCCTCCATCTGATCTGAATTTGAGTTTGTTAGTCTGAAGACACCAAGTATGGACAAATGGACTGATTTGCAAATTCTATAAATGGGGAAAAAATGTTACATATGCCTTGATACCATCATTTTGTTAGTTGATACCAATCCTGTTCAGCACACACTCTTTTATATAAAAGCTTTGTATAAACATTAACAACTCAACTGAGACTTTGTGGTTCAAGTATTTAAACATGCAGGCTACATTAGAATAAAATACGGAGTTACAAGTGTAACATTGGCCTGCAGCTTTCAAAACAAAACACCCCAACAAAAAGCATTAATTTAAAATCAGAAAACCCATGAAATGTCCTGCAGGAACAGTAAACACACTGGTGTGACTATGTATCATTTTGATTTATAGTCCTGTAAACATGACTGCAACTTTAAGTGTTTCAGTATTTAAACACACACATGCTGAGACATTGAATTACAAACTCTGAGTTACAGAGTGAGGGATCAAGTTGTGTTGATTATTGATGCTGAAAACACTTGTATTGGTATCATTTTCAAAATGCTGGTATTAACTTGGTACCTAAATAAAGACCTGTGAATCACTTTGTGGCTCTTTGGATCACTTCTGGATCCTTTTATTTTTCACCTATAGCAAAAAGTAATAGGGTTTTTGGATCCTGTAAACCAATCACTCTTCTTTTTTAATTTATTAATATAGTTTGAAATCACGTATAACATGGTTATTACATGTGTATTAGCGTGTTAATGGGATTTCCACCATGTTGAGAAAGAGCAGTTAAGGTGAACACGTTCCTAGTTGTGAAAATCCTAACCTAACAATGGCGAGTATTTTTTAACCTCAGCAGCAACATTTTAGACCCCTTTGATTTTCACTCCAGACTGGAAACAGGATCCAGGAACCCTTATTTAGGCATAAAATTTAAGTCACCCTTTACAGGTCTGTAAAGTCCCAAGTACGAGCCATTGAAACAAAAATATTGTCTCCTGATAAGTTTGACTGAGTGTTATTCCTTCTGTTAAGTGTATGGGAGTCAAGAGGCTCACAAAGTTAACAATCTCTTCTCACTCTCCCCATCCCTTTTATCTCCCTCCTTCCCCTCCATCTCACCCTCTCCTCTCCTCTCCTCTCCTCTCCGTGTCTCCTTCATCCGTCCTGTGGCCTCCCTTAGGTGACTAAGCGTGATGAGGACTCGTCACTGATGCAGCTGAAGGAGGAGTTTCGTACGTACGAAGCTCTGAGGAGGGAACACGATGCTCAGATCGTGCACATCGCCATGGAGGCCGGCCTGCGGATCTCGCCTGAGCAGTGGTCTTCGCTGCTGTATGGAGACCTGGTGCACAAGTCACACATGCAGTCCATCATCGACAAGGTACAGGGCCACATTTATGGGACATTAATGCTGGGGTATTTATGAGGTAGTGCCTTAATTTTGGCATTCATTATTGATAAAACACTTTGGAAACTTCAAATTGTGAATATTACAACACTTTGGACAACAGGAGCACAGATGGTTTGTATTGATAAATTATGGACAGAAGATCTCTTCCTTATTCTGGGTTGTGCACTTACCTACACTTCTTTTTGTTGAAAGGCTGACCTGTATCTCTTTCTCTCTCCCTCTTCATCTCTCTCTGTCTTCTCTCTGTTTCTATCCTCTCCTCCAGCTGCAGTCTCCAGAGTCGTTTGCTAAAAGTGTCCAGGAGCTGACAATCGTTCTCCAGAGGACAGGAGACCCTGCCAATCTCACCAGCCTTAGACCACACCTTGAGCTGCTAGCCAACATAGACCACAATCCAGGTACAGTATTTTATCATATGTAAGATAGCTCTGCAGAATTGATTTAAAATGTATACTTCTTAAAAATATGAACACCTCAGAATCAACATCTAATTGTTCAAAATACCTTTATGTCAGTCCATTACTGAGAATTTCTAGGTTTAGATTTTTAGGTTTATTTATTTATATACGAGCATAGAAAAGTCAGAATCATCACAATTTAGACTTTGGTGGTTTGTGAAAAATATCTGAATATGAAAATAAATGATTTTAAAGGACTCAGAATGCTTCATAATATCATGAAAATTGACAGCTGTTTACTGCAGAAGGCGCAGAGAGTAAATTTGTTACCATGGAAAAGGCATCATCTGGCTTAAGATCTCCTTTGGGAGCGGCGTTGAACAACTTTGTGGTGTGTGTGCCGTCCACAGTGTAGCAATTCCCTTTTCATTAGCCATTTTTACAAATCTATGGTGGCCATTGTAGCTGTGGCAAATGAGATTATCGTTGTGAGTTAAATAAATTTCCATCAGAATTGAATGTCAAGTCTTTGATTTTTTTTTTAGGTGTTATGCCGGGAGCTCATAAATTTATTTTCCATTGTGACCCCATTTGGGAGTGTCAGTTCAGTTCAACTTTATTATGATCCCAGAGGGCAATTATTTCACAGTCCAAGAGCAACACAGCAATAGAAAGCAATAGAAAACACAAAGAACAATACTAAAGTAAAAAAATAAATAAATAAAACATTAAATTTTGGAAAAATGATTGTGATTATTGCCATGAAATGACCAAGTGCTTTTGAGATTACAGTGTAATCCAGGTGTGATATGAACTCAGATATATAATTCCTCCCTGGTGAAGAATATTCAGTAAATATACATTACCTCTGTTTCCTTTTGCAGTGGAAATAATTTGACTGGAGTGCTTGTTATACAGTTGTTGCCACTTTAGACGTCCCACTTACATTCCTGCAGCACTACTGCGCAATCTTCTAGAGAAATTATTTGGAAAGTCCTGCAGTATGAACACAGGATGTGGATGCCGAGTGGGTGAACTTTTGCAATGAGCATATACAGCGCTTTTTGTATGTTGTTCTATACACTGCTGTTAATCTGTGTGTAGATGCACCACCACCGTCGTGGGAGGAGCTGGAAAGTGTGATGCTGGCTGTGAAGTTGGTGGTTCACGGACTGGTGGAGTTCATACAGAACTTCAGCAAGAAGAGCCACGACACGCCACAGGTACACTGATGTGATGAAACAGGATTGTAATACTAACAATTACAACTGTTTACACAGGCAGCACAGTGCATGGATTGAGGTGTGTTATAGGCAATGTGAGGGATTATAAACAGCATATTTCCATGGTCGAAATATGATAGTGAAAAATAGCTATTTTGGGAAGAGAGGTTAATCTTTGCCCCTCCCAGGTGGTGTGGAAGGTCACAGACATGGTAGATAAGATGTTTTTGGTCCAAGAAGTCGTAATCCTTCACAGCTGCGGGAGAAAATGTTGTTACAAGGAGGTGAAATGGTTTCTATAAACATCTAATGCTAAAAGCAGGGGGGTATCACTTGTGTTGCAAGCTGAATTACTGCTCATCATTTCACTGAGGCCACACACTTGGCCTGATTTTGACAGGTCGCTTATGATCAGCTCAACATCCCTTGTTGTTTTCAGGTTAACAGCCCTTCAGTCAGTCAGAGCCTGTTGCATCATGGTGAAGCACTGCATCACGTAGTCCTCATGTAGCTCATTCAGAGCCAGGATGACATCAAGCCAACAACCATTAGAGCTCTGACCTCAGCTTCTGGTTAAGGGGAATTTAAGGAGTTTTAGATTGTTGTTTGCTAGGGGAGCTGCAAGGACGGGTTAAGGGCAAGTTTAGCAAGTTGCCACCTAAAGGATTTATTTTGACTGAAGTTAAGGCTTAAAGGTGTACAAATATATCCGTATACAATGAAAACAACTGGCTAAGGTTAAGGTTACTTAGTAAATATTAATTAGTTAAACAACAGTTAAACAATACAATGTCAGGTTTGCTCTTTGTCATCTAACTCAAATGATTAGACTACATTATAGAATGGACCTTTAGTGTAGTGTTATCCTTGGCACACTTTAGTCATAGTGACTGTACTATTCTACCTGAGGAAAAACCTTCAGTTCTTTGAGGAATAAATGGAGTGGAAATCTACTGTAAAAATGTTCTGTGAAATGGTCTCATGCTCCTGAGTCAATAGCCAACAACCATCAGCCCAAAGAAATCCCATGAGGTGATGATGATGATGATGATGCCTCTCCCATCACTCCAAACCCATTAGCATGTAGGGAAAGGCTATAAATAACAGTTTTGTAAAGCTCATGATGTCATCTGTCTGATCACAGCGATGGTGATTCAATGTCAGAACTGTTTTAAAGCTGACGAATTCACCTTTTTAAAAAAAAAAAATAATTCCTGACTTGCCTATAATAGCTGGCTCTGTAATTGTGAGTTAGTTACTTCAAAATAAAAGTTTTTCATTTGGTGTGTATTAGCAATAGTTTCAACATTAACTCTTCAAACCATAACATGAGTGAGCTCATCTTAACATTTTACAAATAAATAATGAAATCACCTTGGAAATAATAAATTAGTCATAACAGCCGATAGACATGGTGAAAAGACTAAATATCGACCGAGAAGAGCATCATGACATGAACTTGAAACTTCTGCAGCCTTCACTTGTTTTAAAAAATGCACAGCAACACAAAACTATGAGCTCTTCTTTCACTTTAGTCTTTTGAGGATTTTCAGGCATTTTTGCACCCTTCATTTACATTTATATTTCAGTCATTTGCTGATGCTCTTACCCAGAATGACGTAAGTACGAGTGACTCAGGACTCAAAATAAGTTTAAATTCCCTAATCAACAGCATTAGAAGCAACCAATAATAACTAGGGAAAGAGTCAGGATCTTAGCGCCTTTATAGTTTTCCTGTGACAGCTGCAGCTAAGAAGTGCTAGGTGCTAAAAAGAGAATCAGAAGGGATCATCCCAGCAGTGATTATGGGATAATTATCTATATATAAAAATGCAATATCTATGTTAAATTGAGGGTGGCTCTTCATGCACAGTGTTCAAAAATAATTAAATAAAAGCTTTATGTGTATTATTTCTGTGCCCCTCTCAGCCTCAAGCCAACAGCAAGTATAAGACCAGTATGTGTCGAGACCTCCGCCAGCAGGGTGGCTGTCCCAGAGGAACCAACTGTACATTTGCACACACACAGGACGAGCTAGAGAAGTAAGCGAGCGCTCAAACACACACACACACACACACACATGCACATGCACACCAAAGAAAATTAACTATTCATTGTATCCACGATGCATGCAAAGGAAAATAATTCTGTCTGGCCTAGTTTGGATGTATAAGCAAATCAGCTCACATGCAGCAGTAATAACAGTTAGAGAAGCTTGGGTAGAAATAGCTTTATTCAAAACAGTGGGAGGACCAACCGAAACAGATGAACAAGCACATAATATTCACAGCCAGCTAAGCTAGTTTCAGTATTATGAAAACACACATTTGAATCACCGTGGTTGTTCTGACTGTAGGGTTTGGAAAATACAATAAAGCTCTTACTGTATTATTGCAGTGCACACTCACCGCATACAGCATGCATTTATCCAATCACTACACTCTCATCTACTCGCAGTCTTACGAGCAAAACTCTTACTGCGCTTCCTCCCACGTCTCTTCTCCTTCTTTCCCTCCTTCTCTGTCCAGATTCAGACTGAGGAACAAGAAGATCAGCAGCGTGGGCCGCCCCTTCCCCTTGACGCAAGGGGTTATGGGTAAAACCTTGAACGTAGAGGGCAGCATCCACACGCCGGACATGTCAGTGGGTGTGGGACAGGGTCTAAAGGGGGCAGGGGAGAATGCAGGGACCACCTTAACGGAGGGGGTCCCCGTCCTGTCTCACCCCCAGCTCATCTCCAGAGGGGCTGACATGATGGAGGACATTAAGAGAGCGGTACCAAACGGATCAAACGGGGCTAACGGGTCCAACGGGCTGTCCAGTCGGACCAATTCTGGATCAATGGAACAGTAAGACCATGAATTCACTCCGCCTTTGATTCTACTGTTGCATTGCTATTTAAAGTAATGGATCAATCAATTAGACTTCCAGATTTTCTTAACATATATTCCCACTTGCTCTCTCGTTCTCCCGCTCTCCTCCTCATTATCCTTCCCTCTGTCCACCAGGAAGCCCATCTCTCCTCCCAGGACTCCAGTCAGCCACTCCTCCACGTCGTCTCCCCTGACGGCGGTTGGGCGTGGGGATTGTGGCGCTCCTCTGCCCAAACACGGTCAGTTCCTGCTGCGGGCACCGCACCCTTCTCAGGCGTCAGAGCTGTACTATCAGGAGCCCCACTCTGCGTATGACACGGCCCATTATCCGCCAACCTGTGAGTGTGCAGATACATCACGTATGGGTTGTATGTGTTGTAATAGAAAAATCGGAATTATTTCATTATTTCAGATTACTGAGATTAAGGTCTTTTTCTGCATCTCTTCTCTTCTCTTCTCTTCTCTTCTCTTTTTCTCCTCCTTCTCCTCTCCAGCAGGTTCCTACTACCCCTCCACCCTCCATCCTTCCCACAAGCCCTGCATGGCCCGCTTCCTCAGATCTTCAAATGTCCCAGAGTCCTCCCTGCCGCCTTCCATCGGCCCCCCGCCATCTTCCTACCCCAACGACCCTCA
>OMLF01051311.1:49032-59831 GCA_900302615.1 Holocentrus rufus
GATGGGCCCTCCTCCCTATCATCCCCACCCAGGGCAGCCTCAGTACGGGCCCCTGGCCCCGGCACACGGCGTCTACGCTCCTCTCTATGATAGCAGGAGAGTGTGGAGACCTCAGGTGAGATTTATGTCACTGGCACAAGTGATTGAATTAAGGTTTATATTAATTATGCTTTAATCGTTAAATTTATTATGATTATTATTACTGCAGCTGTACCATAGAGAAGATGCGCGGAGTAACTCACTGCCCCCAGAGGTGCTGCACTCCTCTGTCTACCAGCCTCCACTCAGGGAGAGATTCAACTCTCTAGACAGTAACTACTGTTCTGGGGCCGAACATCGCACAGGGCTACACAGGGTAAGTGAAATAACACGAGGGTACAGACTCACAGTCATTTTTATTACTGAATATTCTTGTGATTCTCATGATTTTTAATTTAATCAATTTTAATTGATTTATTATTTAGTAAATTAATAGTCAAAAATATGTCAGTCACAAGTTACTGGATCCCAAAGCGATGCCTTAAAATTGTGTACTTAGTTTATAATTGGAGAAAAGCAAAAAGCATTTGTGACGTTATAAACAGCAAATGTTGATAATGATAATGATATAATGACAATGTTGAAAATGATATTTTTAGTTTATAAATGACTAAAACAATTAAACAATTATCATAATGTCATTTTATAACTGTTTCAGCACTAAATAACAAACATAACAGACCTGAGTATCCTGATTGAAAGCAGCGCCAGTAGATTTAATAAATGCAATAAATAAACCTCACCAGTCATTCACTTCAGTCACCTTAAACCCAACAAACAAGCGGTTATAAAAAGAATTATTGCTTATAATTGATGTTGGTTTGCCTCACATTGAACTTAGCCCAAACAGACTTCATTGCTGCATACATTAGAGCGGCTCCTCCGTCACTTTCTCTCTGTCTACACCCACATATTATCTCACCTCTACCTTCCCTGCTAGCCACAGAGCTACAGTGTATAACTTCCACCTCCTCCATAGTCCTCCTACTTCTCACCCAAATATGTCTCTGCCTCCCCCAGTCCATCTCGCTCTCTCCGTTTCACATCGTCTTCCAAATCATGATCAGTTTCAGCACTGCAATACACACTCATCTCTTTGAGACAATGCAGTGTGCCAACACTGCCTAAGCATTTGCAATGTGGGACAAAGTCCGCGTAGATTAAGTAGTGTGCAAATCGTCATGGAAAAATGCTGAAAAAAAAAATGCAAATTAAACCTCCTTAATTATGTGGCTTCTTTTACAATCCATGCTTACTTGCACACAGAGTCATAATGTGTCTACAGACAAATATCTTTTGACTGTCTAGATTAAAAAAACAAAAAGCAATCAGAGCCCCTGAACTTTGAATGAAAACCTGAAGAAAATGTGATTACCAGTCTGTATCTTCTTTTAAGACTCAACTGAAAGCACATTTTAATAAACTCTCCATTAACTACAAAACGTGTAATTTTTCCAGCTAGAAATATTAATTTGGAAATCCAATTTGGCTCCTGAATTGGACTCCCGCTGACTTTAGAGCTAAATAAAATTGCTGCTCCTCATTTTAGCTTTTAATGCAGTCAAATTCACACTCAGTACAATTCTTAACTAGACTGAGAGCTAGTTTTACTGAGTCCTGCTGGAAACACGTGACAACTACTCAAGTGACTCTAGTTACCATGCAGATGAGGCTGGCTGTGTATGGACTTGACAGCCCGTAGTTAATGTGCACTGCTAAAACTGAATATAGAGGAGGGAGTTCTTTTGCTTATATGCAAATGATCGGAATCTTCTAAATGTGTGTGTGTGTGTGTGTGTGTGTACCTTAAGCTAATAACCTCCATTGTTGAGCCCCAAGATGCTAATGTAAACACAGCCTGAATGGGTTAGTGGTGTCAGTTTTCCTTTATAACTTCACTTTGATGTCTGAAAATTGAGTGGACTTTCAAATCTATATTGTTGTTGTTTTTGTTGTTGTTGTTGTCTCCCTCACCTCATCTGTCCGCTCCTCTTTGGTCAGGATTACGGCCGCGTTCCCCTCGGTTATGAGGATTTGTTCAGAAGGAAGCAGGAACAGTGGACGCACCATCACCACCACCATCACAACACCAACAGGCCCTCACAGTCCTCTCCCATCTTTACCATTGACTTTGGGACAGAGGTGTGTGTGTGTGTGTGTGTGTATCTGTGTGTGTGAATTCATCACATGACACAGGGAGAAAGGCATAGCTCTGTAAGCGTGTAGAGAGTGAATAGGAGAAAATGCATACATACACATCAACACATACAGTGTTATGAAATAGTGTTATGAAATGGGAATACTTCAAGGAGAGTGCATCTTTCATAGTGATTATAGATATGATAGTGAAATGTGCGACACCACCACAATTTCGGCCCTACTCTCACTACGGCCAGCTAAAACTCAGAGTAATAAATTGCTTATGTAGTTTACAGTGTCTGTAAATGTGTTGGATTTAATTCCCATCCCAATAGCAATACTGCTGCTGTGTCCAATGCTATGTAAGTGGGAGATAGTTGCTTAGCAACTGTGGAGGAAGATATCATAGCAATGCACAATCATGGGACTGGTGTGTGTTTGTGGGTATGTATGTGTTTGTGGGGGAAAGAAAGACCTTAACAAGAAGTAAGACGAGTAAAGCTTTGTTTAATAGTATAGAAAATATGTGTTTATTTTTATTTTGAGAATAACTCTTTTTGGGCACTTTGAGGAAGTGTCTCCCACATTTAAGAACATGAGTGGCCTGTTTGAGCGTAGTTTGTCTCTGTGTGTCTTGCAGCATGTGGAGAGCAGCGGGGGACAGTGTGTCGGGTGCAGGTACAGAGGTGAGGAGAGTTTGGCCCATTACTCTCCGTGGTCCTGTGGTACCATCGGGCCTTGTATCAGCCCTTTCGAGCCAGAAACGCTCACACACAACTCGGCTCACTCCTGCTCAGAGCACTCGGTGAGAGTCATCACACACCCACGTGTACATGCAGGCGTGCGCTCGCTGAAATGTGTGCGTATTAAGAGATTTTGCCCAAGACTAATATCCGATACCAAAAGCCCTTAATAACATGTCTGAAATAAAAACAAACTGTCTTAGTTTCTGCCTTGCATTTCTCAAAAAAGAGGGATTTTAATACATATATTTTGTCCAATGATCTCAAACTAATGGTCCAAGCCTACACTCTTCAGGGAAAGTAATGGAAAGGATCAGTAATTGGTATTGATCAGTACCTTAATTTTTGTCCTAGTTACTGGCATTGCCATCAAAAAAGTGGTATCAGTTCATCTTTATCACAGACATACAGTATATACGCTTTTTTTTAATTTCACTTATTTCTACTTCCATAACTATTAGGGATGTGTGGCCTCATCTTTTGCCTAACAGTGTCCATATTTGTTCATGCAGGAACTGGACAGTAACGGAGGCGGAGGTGTAGGCAGTGGTGTTAGTGGTAGTGGTGTAGGGAAGCGATGGCTGCATTCCTTGGACCCCTACCGCCGCCTGAAAGACGAGGATCCAATCATTCCCTTTGGCGAGGGGCCCATTATCTCCAAGTGGGGCGCCATATCCAGGGCTGCTCGTACGGGCTACCACACCACCGACCCCGTCCAGGCCACGGCCTGCCAGGGCAGCGCCAGCACCACACCCATCAACTTCAGAGGTGAGGAGGGGTAAGACTGGAGCTGAATGATGCAGAGGAGGCAAGAAGAGAATCAAGTGGTTTGATTTGGTTTGATATGATTTGCACAAAATAGAAGACATAAAGGAACAGCAGCATCAAACATAAAATTGAAAAGGAACCCTTAGGGATAAAAAGGATGTTATATGTGCAATCCACAAGCAGTAGTTCAATAAAACAACAAAGGAAAAGAATTTCACTTAATAATACATAACACAAAAACACAGATATATTAGGTATTATTGAAGAGTGAAGCAAAGCTCTATTTTGTAACTTGTAAAGCTTTTTTATTATTTAAGGTGAATTGTTTTAGGTTAAATACAAGATGTTCCTCAACTTTTATTTATTTATTTTTGTTTTTCTGATATAGATTACAACCCCCACCTGGACCACAGTGACTACAAGTGGAGCTCCAGAGGATCAGATTCTTCCAGCCACTCCAGCTTCTTGGAGAGGTACACACACGTTCAACCTCACGTCCGGTGTTTGCTTCCACATTAAAAACCCTTTAACTCACCTCAGAGTGGATCATCCTGCCTTTACCATGGTCACTTGCCAAAAATGAAAAATAACAGCTTACTTTTGCTGTACGTCTCAGACACAAAATTAATAAAGTAACTGATTTAGGTGCAGAGCTTTTCTTTTTTATTTGGCTTGCTGCTGTTTCAGGTTGTTGCTATGGTTACACAGACTGATTGAGAACTTTAATGGGCAGTGTTTGAATTTCAGCCATGCATCACCCGGTTTTAACACGCACACCCTGCAGCCAATCAAAAATGAGTACTCACCCAGGCTGTGGTGTAAAGCAACTATAGTCCCTTGGTGTAAGCTCACCCCAAGGTTAAAATATCCTCCCTTGACCATCTCAAATTGATTTTTTTTTCAAGAGGCAGACAAAAATACACTGTGCATTCTTGTCTCTAATGGTCATGTGGTGGTGATGAGCAGAAGCGTCTTGCCTCGGGTTTTTTAACCGCCTGCCAGCGTCTCGAGACCTATCCTTACCCAAACATAATACATGTTTGTTGAGCTGTTAATGAAGGATCTTGTGGCAGGCTAAATAAGGAGCTGTCTTTCCTTGTTTCATTTCAAAGCCGTGTTTACAAAAGTCATGGAAACAAGCAATGGTGAAATATCTATGATCAAGATAAGATTGGGAAACACAATCAAAAGAAATGCGGTGAATAAAAAAATGAATCGGTGCCATGACAAGAGCAGAAATGACAGGAAACTTGCCTCTGTTTTTATCCATTTATGGGAGCTGTTATTAGGTGTGAAACCAAACTGCACCACTGCTATTGGAAAAATTACATATTCCATTAGTGAAAGCAATAAGACCCAAGAAATTCATACCATTTTCCTATATGTGCACTCGAAACAATGGATGGTGGCCATAAAAAATATCATATCATATCATACTGTGGTAGACTTTGGAGTTCTTCATTCTAGATCTGTCTTATAATACTATGGCAGAATTTCTATAAAAAAAAAATCAGATCAGGCTGTGGGATGGTTTGATTTTTTGAAAATAGAAGTAGGCTAAACACGAGTGAGTGTAACCAGCGACAGATGTATTGTTACCCTTCCCACTATGATACCTCTTGAACGAATATTGATTTAATGCTGCTAAATATACACCTGAGCTCTGTGAAAACCTTTCTATGATTTGAAGGGAACAGTGGACTTTGGTTTGACTTTTTCCCTTTCAGCCCGAGGCATAAAGAGTTGGGCCATTTTAAAACCGCACAGCCTGTTTAATCTCTTCCCTCAGCTGCTCCGTACCCGCTCTCCCAGCCTCCAGCTAATCAGCTGCTCCATGTAGGAGCGTACATGCCTTTATATTCTCTGTCATGGCTGAGAGGAGGCCTGCTCTCTTAAGACTGTCCATCCGTCAATTAAAGATGATGTCACAGGTGATACTGAAACCTGGAGGGATGATTCATCTTGGCGTTCAAGCATTCAAGAACACGTACCACCATTCATTGTTAACACACTCGCTCTTACTCCTCTTCTCACTCTTCCTCTGTAATCCTTGTCTCCTATCGCATTGTGCTGCAGTCATTTCCTCGCTGTGGTCAGACTAAAAATAGAGCAGCTAGCTGGTTGTTTGGCTTGGTAGAGACCCACTGACAAGCCAAGAGAAGGATTTAGAGAAGACAGTCTATTGTACTCTTAATAAAACTTATACAGATGCTATTAATTATATTTTATATATGAGAGAGTGCTATATTATGTATTATACCAGAGTAGACCATATATTAGTTTAATTTATAAAGGAAGAGCCCAGAGTTTTGAAACTAATATAAAGAAATATTTTTTTTTGTCATTTTGCTCAACAATGTAAAGTTTTTTATTTTTATTTATCTATTTATTTATTTGTTTATTTGCTGATTTCTTTGCCTTGCTGTACTTAGGAAAATTAAAGCTCAATTATTTGTATGTGTGTTTATGTTTGCAGTGAGCAGCTTTGTGCACCAGAGCTGGTTGGCCGCCGGAGGTCAATGAGTGCGGAGAAAATGGTGTCCGATCTGCAGACACACCAATCCAGCTACAGCCAAGACCAGGAGCCGGTCTGCAACCGGGCCGAGAGCGAACCAGGACCGGACCGAGACATCGAACTGGAGCTGTGTGTTCTGGACATGGAGGACTCCGACCACCAAGACATGAAGTCTCAGGTTAGCACGCCGTTTTAGAGCAGAGGGCGGTACATTTGTCAGTAATTGATGTTGTGTGTTTTCAACATAGAATAGAATAGAATAGAAATAGAACAAAATGGAATACTTTAAACAGTGGAAAAGACCTCTCTAGTTATAGTAATACAAGAAAGTATCACCACACCTGAATATTTTATCATCTTTGCTTCCAAGGAGTCTTTAGACCTGGCTGCCCCTCAGTCTCAGGATGCTTCCCACCTCCTCCCACCTCCCTGCTCCTCTCCGCTCCTCCCGTCCCCTGTGGAGGAGCACCCCCAAACAGAAGGTCCTTCTTCGGAAAAGATGGACTCCCACCTGCTGAAAAAGATGGCCTTCAGGTGAATTACCATGGTAACCACCTACCTGTTTCACATGATTACACTCAACCTGAGTTGCTCCCCACTTCCTCGGCTCCACAATAACTTGGCATGAAAGAGCATGAAGGCAGACAGCGCGCATCGGCTCCCTCCATATGGGCATTTGTCAGTCTACTCATGTATCTGTCTGCCGGGTCATTCATCCATTCCTGCCACCTTCGCTCACTTCGCTCTCTTACTTTCTTTCCCTCCCTCCCTCTGTCCGCACAAATCTTCCAGCTTCTCTCCCTGGTCACACTTCATTTGGATAGTACACATGTCATAGGGGCCCAAAAATTCAGACATGCTAATTAATGTTGTGGCGTTGTGGGTTGTCCCACATGAAAAAATAAAATTTTTGGAAAATGCCATACTGCACATTTAAAAGCTGCTCACCCTATAGTTGTGCACAAATTTCATATTTGGACACAAATATGAAACACTCAACTATAATGTGAAACCAAGAAATCTACTGAGTTTCAGGTGATGTAACAGTGTGAAAAGTAATCTACTGGTCTTCAGTGTTTTGGTTATTCCCTCAATCTCTGACTTTCCCTGAATATTTCCTGAAGGTCCCTGTATTAATTTTTTCCATATTGTACAATGTCACATACATATTCTGTATCTGCTGGATGCAACGCTTCAGTGAACATTACACTTATATTGACTGAAATATTCAAACCCAAGACACCATGTTTTCATGGCTGCAGCATTACATCAAATAGACAATATCTTGATTTCTTGTGCATCATTTTATACACAATTTCCTGTAATTCAGCAGGACATATTTGGTATCTATGGTAACGTAGGGATCTCCACTAGAACGTAAAATAAAGTTCACTGTAGATATGCAGTAAATAACAAGTGATACTATGTCGAAGATCTAGTTTTTGTCACCTCATTTGAATATCAAACATTGGACTGCCCACATGAACTGTTTCCCCTCTTTCTTCCCTCCTATAAGCTTCTCTTCTCCCGATTCTGCTCCAACCCACACACATAATTCTCTCTCAGTCTCATCTTCCCCCTCCATCTCTCTCTCTTTCTCTTTCTCTCTCTCTCCGTTTTCCAGGAAGTCTCTGTCTCCAGGAGGGTTGGTCTCAGGAGGTCTCGGGGTTGGCAAGCTGGTGCTGCGGACCGGACCTCCTCGACTGGGGGACGCCACCACCACCTCCACCGCCGCCCGGGGCTGTCCCGAAACCCCCGGGACAGAGATGCTGCTCAATGGGAGCTAAGGGGACACAAAGTCTGACACTGACATGCACCAGACTAGAGTCGAGTCGTTTGCCTACACCAGATCACAGTTAAAGGGAATGCCATTGAATTTCAGCTTTCGTATGTGTTATTCATCTGCCCAGATTAGTGAGTCAGCATTATTTACTGCCTCCGATAGCAAAGGGTGAGAGAGACCACTTGGTCCTGCCTCCTGATTAGCGATCCACATCAATGTACAGCTCCACAGAGAATTTAGTAATACTCCAGTTTATGCCCATAAAGCCTATATGAGTGGTTTGCCCATAGATGCTAAACTGGTTTGCAATTTCCACTAATACGGTTACATTCAGGAGAAAGATTGGGAATATGGGGGCACCTTCACCCTGATGGTTTTTCACTTGACCCTCCTATGACATTATGCATTAAGCTTTACACATGATCTAGTTTGTTCCTGACAAACACCTGCCTCGTACTGCTTTATAAGCAGCATTGAAATGGGGATGGTTGTCGGCCACACCTGCGTTCACATGCACGCACTCGTCGCCCACGTGATATTTACACACATTCTCTTGGATTTGCTCTTTTGACTTGAGAACAAACCGCTTTCCACAAAGCTGGTAATGACAGACAGACTCCTCGTGTTGAACAGTGAACGTTTCCCGCAGTTTCACGTGATCGGTCAGACAGCAGAGGTCTCTCGGTGAGAACATGTCGAGGGAATCGTCTTCAGTCACGCCACTTTTTCAGCTTACTTGAGGTTTTGTTTCGATATGATTATTAAGCTTTTACTTTCCTTTATGGCATTTGCTTTCATCTTAGTATGGATTAACAGCAGGAACTGGGATTCAAGGTTTTCTCACCCATTTTTTTTTCAGTCCCAATCCTACACACCTGCTGCTGTTACATTTAATATCACTGTATGGCACATTGTGCTAGCTCCCATAATAACACAAACTTTAGCTTTTCTATTTAACTAAAGGAAACGTACAGTAAGCAATGGTTAGAGAACAATGTTTTAGCAATAGATTTGTTTTCTTTTCTCTTTGGCCACTAAACCTAACCTTCAGTTCTTGACTTGACCCATTAAGAAATACCCATCAGACCATAATTGGCTCTCCAGTGTTTGCTTTGGTGGTAACTGCAGCGCATTCATTAATGAATTGTCTTGTATAAGAGGCCTACTGAGATTACTTGGTTATATAATGGAAATTATTATTCATCCTCATTGAGAGGTCTTACAAGTGATTTCGTAATTTCTCACAATAGTACAAGAACAGCAGAAAATTTGAATGTAGAAAATGTTTTGGCCTGTAGAGACATACACATCATGTGTAAACCTCATCAGCACACGTGACAATCAGTTTGTGTGTGCTCTCACATCCTTGTGGTCTTATAAAACCTTGCTGCCTAAAGGCATAAAGCTACTGAGGCACTGAGTTTAAGCCAAGCTCATCTTCATCAGAAAACTCCAGGAGTTTCATTCAATTCATTCAAGATTACCCAGAATGTTTTCTCTATTGCGGAATACACAACAGTGAAAAAAAAAATCTTAACACTGAAAGAAGGCCTATAGCTCCTTAGAGCATAAATTACTTTGTGGTCATCATCCTAGCTGATCCTGAGTCAGATGTTTGTCAGTATTATGGTCATAGTCTGACAAACTGAAGGCATTTGTCATTGCATGTATGTCTGCAAATATGAAAACCATCTGCATAAGTGCAGTGCACTTTCTGCCAAGGCAGTCACTGATTGAGTTAAGTCAAAATTAGTAGAATAACCAAACTGTACATCAAAAAAGACAGTGGCATTATTACTTTATTTTTATTTTATTTTATTTTTTTAGTTATACCAGCTCATAGATATGAGCACTGTTTTCACATATCTGTGTCTCTGCATGGCAAGGTATTTGTTGTTTACAGGCTCCGAGCTGCCTTGCATGGGAATGCTCTCGTGTAGCTTGAGACCACCGGTTTACATTAAAGCTTTTGTTGTACTGCTACAAAACACATTTTTAAATTTGGTTCCCATGAATATCAGGAGATGGAGATTACAGTCGTGGGTGTGAAAATTTGGGAGAGCACTGTTTCAAAAGCCTTCCCAACCCAACAAGAAAAAAAAAAGTCTTCAGAAAACAGAGGTCTACACTCTGCAAAGTCAGACAAGCCTCGGTCTTTGTCCTTACTATGAGTCACATGATCCTTACACTTTGACCTCCGAATTCATTCGTCTGTCATGAGATCACAGAACACAAAGTCGCAGTCACAAACTCAGTTTGTCAATGTTCAAACGAATTTTACTGGAGGTCGACAGTGATGGAAACAAAGTGAAGTTGTGTAAGGTGTGTTTTGATGACTGCACAATACTGTGTATTTTAGAGCAGTCGGAGTCATATTTACATACATTGAATACTCCCCTCCTCACCTTTGCTAGGGTTCTTAGCCGACTCATGTGACTGAAGAAAACAAAATAGTTTTTGGAAAAAGTGAAGATATTGTGTTTTTAGCTGGTAGATTTGCTTAGTTTTTCTTATCATAAAACTTACAATCAGGCTGAAAAAAAAAAGATTTTAGTGTTACTTGATGTGGTACTTCCTTTTGTCCCATTGGCTTTCAAGGAGAAGTCTCACTGACTACTCTGACTTGCACACACACACACACAAACACACAGATGTATATACACACACACACACACACACACACACAATTTAGAAATCATCATACCTGATAAGGTTTTGGCATACTTGGCACACTGGAACGCATCTGTAGCAAACAGGAAACAACACATTACAAAGAAAACCACATGGTCCCTTCTACTAGAAGGACAGGCTC
>OMLF01051311.1:59851-74440 GCA_900302615.1 Holocentrus rufus
GAAGAAAACAAAATAGTTTTTGGAAAAAGTGAAGATATTGTGTTTTTAGCTGGTAGATTTGCTTAGTTTTTCTTTTCATAAAACTTACAATCAGGCTGAAAAAAAAAAGATTTAAGTGTTACTTGATGTGGTACTTCCTTTTGTCCCATTGGCTTTCAAGGAGAAGTCTCACTGACTACTCTGACTTGCACACACACACACACAAACACACAGACGTATACACACACACACACACACAATATTGTGGCCTTTCTCTCCTAGGTGATATAAAGATTTAAAAATTGGGCTCTACCATGACTTTGATCCATGTTCACTAATAAGGCGTATTAACTCCCATTCTGTTTCAAGAGGCGTTATATTTTGCATGAGAATGTGACCTCAGAAATTGAACATCGGAAATTATATTGAAGTAAGTCCTTTATTGCATTTTCTGTGCACTGCAATCCAATCACATTTACAGGGCAATCTGTTTAGGGGTTGCGTGTGTACACAAAATTCGGTGGTAGTGCATGACGTTTTGGTTTTATGTACCAAGCTAAAGCCTGCAAAAGTGAGGGACACCACTTTTTGTGTTTCTTCATGCTTTGTCTTTGTTTACTTTTTAAAAAATTGGTTTCTTTCCTTTTAAGCATCGCTAACTTCTGTGAAGTTGTTTGTCAAGGTATTTTGTATCAGGATCTTTGTTAATCTTGTTTTGTTTGTTGTATTTTACATCAGAGGAGTGAAACTGATCGCCTTGTCTAACGCTGATCTGTGTTTGCTGGTCGTCAGACACGCGTGGTTGTTGTCCAATTCACCCTAATTCACCAAAGCCCATTTCACTGTAATTTTGTGCAATGTGAGTGATTTCCATACAATCCAGCCTTGCCTCATATCTTTCATGGATTTGAGGCAACTTGTCATGTGTGACTTATTCTTAACGACTTCTATAAATGGCATTAAAGCATTTGACAATTTTAAATATACAGTACTTAAACGTGATGAAGTCTCGTCTGTGTTTACACCTGTATTAAATCTTTTGAGATTTGTGTAGAATGAGCAGATGAGGGCTGATGGTTGATCTGTCTGGATCTCTAATACCCTCTCATCTCTGCGACTTCTCAAAAATATTACAAGAGGGAAGAATTAACGTCCTTCCCCTCGGATTATATCCTCAATCCCATTTTAGAGGATGGCACTGACAATGACTGTAAAGAAATTGGAGGAATGATTATTGAGTTTCAAGACAACCTTATGAAACAGACAGAAACAAATGAAACGATGGACTCGTGACCTTTCCAGGGTGTCTCCCCACTTTCCACCCATTACATACTGGGACAGACACCCGGCCCCCTGCAGCCCTGAAAATGATCAAGAAAGAGAAGGAATGCATAGCAAATTTACGTTTGCTGCTGTCTTCTTGCTGATGCACTGAAGACTGCAGTGTGACTTAATGTGTTAAAACACTTGGGAAACCTCCTGTGTTTCGTATAATTAATTTTCGAAGTGGCAAGAGCTATAACTGCAAGTATTGAACAGCTCCCAGTCATTAATTTAGCTCAGCTACCTGCTGTTGCTCTGCATCTGTTTACAACTTCACCTTTGAAGTCATGTGATGTAAGTGCCATATGTTGTGTACAGTACAATCAATCCCTGCAATTTAAGGACATATTTTATTATTTGTTTTTTTTTTCATATTTTTCAACTAAAACTATGGAAGGGGGTACGGCTTGGTCAAGTTGAGGAATAAGAGTACGTCTCTTGTAGTTCTGGTTTGTTCCATTAGAGGAGGCTAGATCCTTGTCTGTCTGAAACGCTCAGGGAAAGACTTCTGTTGCTTAGCTACTTTGGCTATCTGTATATTCATCACTTAAAATATGGCTCAGTCTGTGGAGGTATTTACACAAATTTAACTTGCTGTTAACAGACCCTTTCACCCAGCGCATAAATGGGTCAAAGTGTGATGCTGATTATATTGTTTGCCAGTGTTTACTTTGCCAGTGTTTCTTTTGCCTTTCAGTATCAATATTAGCTTTGCTATTACTGTCCTTATGGGAAAGGGCTGGGTACTATGTACGAACAGTATTGTGAGTATTTAAAGTTAAACTCCCAATTTCCTTTTTAAGTGTCTATGGAACACTGCTGTAGTGGTTGATTGCACTGCACTAATTTCCACCTCATCACTGCCAGCAGTTTTCATGCACTCTGCCAGTGAGTGTGCATCCCTCCCCCGAACACACACACACATACACACACACACACACATACACACACACACACACATACACACACACCTCTTCCCCCCCCTGCATCCTGCGTCATGCATGCAATATAGTCCCTCTTGTGATGGCGGAGGAGTAATGACGATTTTGTAGTTGTGATACAACACACCCAGCGCTGTAAGAGTTCTGCACATGCCCACTGTGTGGCCACGCCAAGTACTGAAGTTTGCCTGCAGCATTTTACTCGTTTGCTCATGAATTATTGATTAACAGAGATTATATTATTATACTATTATTGTTATTACCACATTTGGTTGTTGTTGTGGTATTTCCTTCTTGGTATTCTAAGTCTGCTTCTTCATTTTGAATTTTCAAAATTTGCTGAAACTGTTTAAATTTTTTATTAGCGAAGAAAATGTCTCATTATTCTATATTATATGGAAAAAAAAGCCTGTTTTGTTGATTGTGGAACATATGACGGAACTGATGTTTTCTGACTATTCATGTCTGTATTAGACATTTTATTTGCGAATCTATTGTTCGATTGAAATGTAAATGAACTATTGAGATGGTACACATCCGTCATTGTATACAGTCTGGCACCATCATTAGATGGACTTATAGTATAGACGCTCATTTATACAACATGTGATAATCAGATATATTTAAATGTTTAAATTAATGGGACAGTTGTGTAATGTTTCAGAATGAGGAAAATAAAATCCTTAAGAGACAGCATATCTAAAATGTCCCCATAATGAATAATACTGTTATGTATTCCATTTATTTCCATGGAAATATCACATTGTGAAAGGTTTCCCTTTTACTTATTGTACGGTAATACAGGACAGGACAGAATAGGCTTAATCTATGATGATGATTTATGTGCTATTAATGATTGATGACTTGTGATCATGATTTATGGCCAAACTGTTTGAGTATTGATGGGTTTACTGCTTGATTGATTCTTCTGTATATTTTCTGGTTTGTTCACCTGTATTACACTGATTTACAGAAAGCTTGGCCAAACAGCATAGCATTTTGCTTCTGTGTTGAATTGACAGATGGAATCAGAAGAAGGAGATTTCAGCACCTGAAATTGCATGCTACAATAAATGAACAACAAACAACGTTCATGTGTATGACTCTTTTTTGTTGTTGTAAATCTCACATTGTTACAGGAGGCTTTATGTAGCACAACCAAGGCAGCTATCTCAGGCTTTGAGACCAAGAGGCCTATAAAGAATAATCAATTATGGTTATACTTTCCAGTATTCATCATAGTGGGTCAGAGAGTTTGCATTGGCCCTGTATTGATGTGAACACACACTAATCTTACATCTATGGATACGAACACTGTCTCAGCAATTCTATAAACAAATGGGGCGGCTGTGGCACTGAATACACTACTTCACTGTTATGTGCATTGTACACTACTACAACCTTGTTCATGGTCCTATAGTTTCCCAACTACAAAGCCATTCACTCTATGGAGCATCTCTTTTTCTGTCCCCGGGTGCATTATTCATTTGGAAATTAAGTCAGTCATATGGATTTACTGTATTTTCACATCTAATGAGGATAAAGGAAGGGTGAATAACCACAAGAGGGCGACAAACCAGAAAGCCGGAGGGTCATCTCTCTGGACCGACTGGAAAAATCAGGGAGGGGAAAGTCTGACCAGTGTTAGGCTGCCCTTTAGAGATGCAGTTAACACCCAGCTACACCCGTCCAGCTGCCCAGTGAGCAAATGGAGCAGCATTGTTCTGGACGCCTCCTGTGTGTGTGTGTGTGTGTGCGCGCGCGTGTGCCCCTGTCCCCTCCCCTCTTATGACAAGAACTATACTAGTATTCAATTTATCAGGTGGAATTAGTGTGTGTGTGTGTTTGTGTGTGTGTGTGTGTGTGTGTGTGTGTGTGAGAGAGAGAGAGAGAGAGTATAAACCAACTCACTGATGAAACAAGCCTTGACCGGCTAGGCAAGAAAGCCTAGTTTGACCAAAACAAAACAGGAGCTGGGGATTTTTCTTCACAATTGACAAAGGAAATGATGGGAATTTAAATAGCTCATTCCCCTCACTTTCCCTCGTGAAAATCTGCTTTGAAAGTGTTTAAAATGCGTGTGCATTGGTTAGGAAGCGGTTCCCTGAACATGTCCAGTAATAATAGCCTATGTGTTGTATATCAGATTAACCTGAGTTTGAACTGTATAGGCAGCATATCCTGTGATTCTCAAACCAGTGATCTGATGGATTATTAGACGGCGACTGTGTCTCATGCCAAGAAATGTTATAGATGCGGAAAAAATATTTACATTTCAGATCACAGCGATAAGATTCTGCACACGGAAAAGTGTCGTGGAACTCAATTTGGATCCGACGTCACGGTGAACGCAGCTTCCTCTTTCAGTAACACCTTTCCCGTTTGATAAACCACTAGTCCACAACATCGTTGGTTACTGCACATTGGGGTTATTGGCTGTAGCTTCCGCCGGATGGGAATTGATGTTGTATGTAATAACCAACTGAAAGCCAAAAAAAAAACAAAAAACTGCAATAATACCACTTCGTACGCTTCTCCATTTTACTAAAACAAGCCAGTGGCATTAGAGCATCCAAAGAAAACTATGATAATCCCATTAAAAAATAGATTTATGTCACAGTAAAACAATGTGTCTATTACAGTATGCTATCAACTGTCAACTTTTTTTTAGGGCGAGCAGGCTTCTTGTGTGTGTGCGTGTGTGCCTGTGCGTGTATGTGTGTTTGTGTGTGTACCGGGGACGAAAATATAACAATACAAACCAGTTAAAACATATATTTTAATTGATATCGGTGCAGTCTGATGGACTACTTCCAGAATGTATGCTAAAATAAATGCATTTCAGGAAAATGTTATAAATACCGTCCTACAAGGTAACGCTATGCCTGTGAACAAGGAAACTTAAACCGGCAAGTTCCGGCACATAGTTTGACTTTATCAAACACAAATGATAACGACGTGAACCTGGGGTTAGTCTTGGGTCAAGTCTCCTGCAGAAGGCATGTTGAAATCTTTGAGATAAACTTGTATTTGAGCATCGCTGTTATTAGGTAATGGCACCCCTCCTTCGGCACAGGCGAGGGGCATTGACAGGCGCATGCGCAGTGCCGGTGTCAGTGGGTTGGTTGGGGTTGTGTTTACAGCTCGGCTGGATGCTGTTGCTGCTGATGTTAATAGACAGTGCAATGTTGTGCCAATCGCCTTTGGAATAAATACAACTGTGGGGGAAAAGAGGTAAGCTGTTTTACACGTGCATCTGCCTTTATCCTCAAAGAAAATCACGACTGTCCGTTTCGTTGTGGACAAAATGAGCTTTTTTATTGGTTGGAACTGTCACGTTAGCATGGCTAGCAAACGTTAGCCAGCTCTGTGCTCTGAGTAACGTTAAGCTATATACAGTAACATTAATGGCCTGTTTCAAGCCTTTATTTCTGCAGGGACCAAACAAACGGTTCTAAACGCAAAATGATTGCGGTCACCTTTACTCAGCAGTTTGTATTTATTGCTTTTGTGTTGATGCTGTAGTGACATTAACTAGTCACACAACATAAACCTTTCTTGTCGGACTTTGCATCGATGACTGGCTAGCCGTCGTAGCTAGTTAGGTTGGCAAGGACTAACTAGCCCAACTCGGTTAAGGCACTGCTGGAGCAACATTAGGCTAAACTAACGAGCAAATTCACTTAACGTTGGATAAGTTATCTATCTGAGAGTTAAGCGGTCGAAATGAATCGAGGCCCCATGAGGCTTCCTTTTCATTTACATGCGTCTCATACCCAGATTAAAGGGTGCACTGAAAAGTCGACTAAAAGATAAACCGACCTGAAAGACACTTCAGTCCACAGAAAATGTGTATTGGTAAAGCTTTGATTCAGCCCATCTAAGTTCTTTTGATTATGGTAAATTTTAGCTGGACACTGTTAAGCAGTGCAGTTTTCTGTAGATTGGTAGTCCCATTGTTATTCGTTGAGTGGCACTGCTCCTATTTCAGCATACAACTGAATGACAGCTGGATGTGCTCTGCCTAGGACTTCTTTATATGATCATGTTTCAGCATCAGTGTGTATGGACTGGTAGTGTATGGACTGTAGTTACTGCACAGAATTTGTGACAGATTTTCTTATCTTGCAGTACTCTACAACACTCTGTAGATGTCAAGTTAAAAGGTCAAGCATTCTGCTTGCAGAGTAATTACAGTACAACTGGAGTTTAACTCACAACTACAATACCAAAACTGACATCTTAACTCAAATTGACATAAAACAAAGAAATATGTGAAATTGATGAAATTGATGATGCCACTTGAGTAGCCTAATTTCTATTGCATTGATTCTTTTTATTGACCTTATGAACCTTTTTGCCTGGAAAAAAAATAATAAGATAACCAGGTTAAACCATAGGCGCACATTTGCAATATTGAATTTTAGTGTGAAATGTTTTAGTGGTTAACTGACTGTTTAGGTGTCCTGAAATGTTCACAGACAATGTAATGCACTACTCATTACTCATTCAAAATCACAGTCTGTCCTTGTAGAATCAAGTCAAGGTAATAACAAGTGGAAATGAGTGTAGCATGATGGCAAGTTTCTTAATGTAATTTAAAACTGGTAGGGTATTTAATATCAAAATGACTCCTCACAATCAGGAAAGTGGTGCTAAGTTAAAGGAGTACTTCACCCAAAATCTATCTGCTTTGCAGTGTTTACCATGTAATTTTATCTAGCTGGGGTGCTTTGGGTGATAATTCTAGTTTTGTCCCATATCTGTTGCTTTGTGTTACATTGCAGGTTAAGGTTGTAATGTTAAAAAAGTTATTGTTTTTAAAGCATTAGTTTTACTAACAATGTCTATTTTGATTTCACATTTTTCTTGCAGAGGTAATTTCCTCCCTGTGGTAATGCACCACAGCCAATAAATACAGAGGGAACAGGGGTTTTCTACCATGTTCTCACCCTGAATTGTCTTGAATGTCAGAAATGAAGGTTCCAAAAACTGTTGTCATTGCTGTTGGAATGGAGTTGACTGACCGACAAACAGCAGCAATAAGATTGTGAAAACCTTTGCTTCAAATTCTCATGATCTTCATGCAGCATAATCCAGCTATTGACTCTCATGTTCAGTATGTTCCAAATCAGTGTAATTGTGCTAAACAATTGCTAAATAAGCTGTTTATGGAAAATGCTCTCGTGCATGGTTCACCTGTGTGAAACTGGCCTGGACATTCACTGAACTGAAAACCTGCCCCCAGCTTGCTCATTGGCCAGGGCTCCTACTCACTTATTGGCTATACTGACAATTCAGTCAGTGTAGTGACTGAACTACTACACTGGTTTAGGATATAATGAACATACAAATGGAGAGTCAAGAGTTGGATTACACTGCACAAGTAGTCTGAGAGCTTGAAACAAGCATTTTCATGTTCGTATTGCATGTGTTTGGTCAAAGGGGCCAGTCATGTCCATTCTAACACAAGTGGCCACAGTCTCTGGAACCTCCTGTCATCATGAGGCATATGATGAAAACTTTTCTCACAGGACATCTGTGGGTGAGCACATGATCCAAAATAAATAGCTTTTGGGTGAAATACTCCTTGAAAGACTGAGTCAACCCTAGCAGAAAATGTTGGCTGCACTGCTCTCTAGGGGCTGAAATTTTCAGACATGTTTCACCTCTGGCCACACCCAATCAGTGATGTATCGGCTGGTACTTTGCCATTGACCTCTGTTGAAAAATACCTGCTGTGACGTCATCGATTGGGTGTGGCAGCAGTGCAACATGCCTGATAGTTTTCATTTCATTTCATTTTAAAACGCTCACTGAAAAGGCATGTAACGTAGGCTTGTCCAAACAAAATTAAAGATGCTAGGAAATGGCACTCCCTTGATTTTATGTATTTCCTATTGAAATAGGATGTTGGGGTGGGATTTAATTCAGTGAGGGATCATTCACAAATGTAAACCAGCAGGATGTCCGCTAGAGAGAGAGAGACAGTTTTATTCAAAGGGGTTGGATAGAGGAGCAAAATTGCTCAAAAATTTATGGAGGTTTTTATCAGTTGAATTTTGTAATTACACCCACTAGTGCATCATTTAAGATACACTGTTTTTTTGGATGGAGGGAAAGACCAAGGGAGTTCATGGCAATTTTAAAATATTCCACTGTTTCTTGTCAACATTACATCTTCGAGTCATTGCAGAGCTGTGTGGTTTGTGAGAAGTTGTTTGGTGGGGTCATATACTTCTTGTTTGCTCATTACCATCTGTATTAATTAAATGGTTTGCAAGTGTAGCCTAGGAGCAAAAGACTAACCTCTTACACTAGGCCAGGTCTGCACCATTATTTTTGTTGGAAAAGGGTTATTTTATTACAAACTGTTTCAAAAGGCAGCTATTGTGAATTCTAGTCCTTAACTGCAGAGCCTTCATTTTTATTCTCACTTTAAATGTGTTTTCCACGTAGAGTACATGTGTTCTTTGCAGGACTAAAAGAAATGTTGTAAAGATTTACTTAACCTACTTATCCTCTTCTGAGGATGCAGGAAATTATGTTTGTTTGCAATGCAAAGTTTGTAAATCAGGGCAGTTAATGTCCTATAGGTTATTACTTAACACTTGTAAAGCGGAGTGATATATAATAGTACAACGCCCCAGTGTTGTTACACTGTGTGTCAGCACTCATGGGATGTCTCTTGTCCAATCAGATCACTTGACTGGAGCCAACTGTTGTTTATCATACCCAAACGGTTTGGAATTGGTACTTATGGAGCAGAGAGAAGGTGTCTGTGTGGAAAACCAAATGTAATGTAATTACCAAGGTACAATCCTTGATGTAACCGCTATTAGGAAACCAGCATCTCTGTTTAATTCCTTACACAAGACACCCAATACATCCTGAACTTGCCTAAACCATTCTTCATGTTTCCCACAGAAAAGTTAATGATGATCCATAGTCCCTTAATTTCTCTAATTAGCTAGAAGTTGAGCTCAGAGCTGCACAGAGTTGCATCGTTATCATCATGGCTGTGAATGAGCTACATGAGGACTACATGTTGCAGTGCTTCACTGTGATGCAACATGCTCTGATTGGCTGTAAAAGTTGCTGGCCTGAAAACAACATGGCATGTTGAGCTGAGATAATACATCGCCTGCCAGAATCAAGACATTTGAGGGAGGTACTCCATATGAAAAGGAAAGCAAAAATACTCACAAGAGTTAACAGATGCTATAATGTTGTACCTATATAAGGATGATCCCTGAAAAATATAAAGATGTTCTTACCTTTGCTATGAAATGACTGCTATTCCATGAATGCACTTTGAGTGCTGTCAGTGAGAAAATGTCAACTTATTGATGTAAATACACCATTATCAGCCATCTATTCCCACTTTAGAGCACAAACTGAGTTGTAAAGTATTCACTCCAAAATGAAAAGTGGCTCATTATCTACTCAGACACATACTGTACAGAATAGAGTATTTATTATTAAAATAATTGTATTTGCTTCACATAACTATTGATAATCAGATACAGTAGTAAGCTAGTTGCATTAGCAGGCCAACTAATGCTCACTGACTGTTATCACCAGAATGCCCCCTCATCCCCCTGACCTTAACCACGTCTAACAGTGGGCGCTCCGTGAGGTCTTTGTGTCTCTGTCTCTGTTGACACCTTGCTGAAAGGTCCAACCTGAAACAAAGACACAGCTAATCTATAAATTATAACAAGTGCTAATCTTTTTCAGGGTAACTTTTATCAAAATAAAATCTGAATGCCCAAGATTCTTGATACTGGTATTTCTTGTTTCCGTGTGAGCTTGAATAGTACCAAACAACAACACTTGTGCAGTGTGATAACTGTGATCGAACCAAATGTGAGTAAGCCATTTGAGTAAGCTCCCTGTTCCTGTTTCATTTCCTGAAACTCAGGAATTACAGTAAAGGCTCACAGCAGGAGGTGCTGCGGGTGACCTGCACACAAACATGCACACCCACAAACATGCACACAACCCAAATTTGGCTGTATGCAAATGTCAGATATATCAACAACAATCAGCACGCATTCTAGAGAGGAGGGGAAAGGCCATTGCTGCTTAACATATTTTTGATCTGTGGAGAATAAAGAACATAAAGATGAAACTTAGGAAGAAGGTGCATGAATACCAAATTTTTGATACATATGCTATTAAATTAATCAGATTGGCAAATAAGATTACTGATCTGTGCACTGCTCAGTTAACAGAAATTCACTGTGCTTAATGTTTATCTGTTATTGAACAAATGAACAAGCGCATCAGTTCTATTTACGCGTTCAATGTAATTATGCACTGATCAGTATTTAGCATAATCTAGATAACCTGCACTAACCTGTGCTGTGAGGTGTTTTTATTTATTTATTATTTTACAAACAGTGGCATTTCAACATTTTCAGCTTTACCTACCAGTGTCAAGTCAGCCCGAGGAGAATATAAAACATCCAGTTAACACGTTCAGAATCTAACCCTTATTGAAAACCTAAGTATTGCAGTAAACAGATATCCTAAAATTGTTGCTGCCTCCCCCTTTTTTTCATGCAGGTGCTTAGATGGATGACAAATCTAAATCAAAACAAATATACAATCTCTCTCCACTCGAAGGCCTGCAGGCCTGCATACAGATCCCTTCACAGGGGTAATAGATGGTATAATATTGTGTAACATAACATGTCTCTAACACAGAAACACACAAAATGAAAGTCTAAACTGAGATGTTGGGAGGAGGAGGTCAGATGATTATATCAGCAATGACAGTTGATTGGGGATAATGTTTTCTCTCCTCTATGTGCTGTGTCAGTAACTCTGCTCTTGGTACATCATTTTGCAGAAGAGAATACAGAAGACAGCTTAAATCTGCACCAAATCTAAGTCTTATTAATTTCTCACTGAATTGGCCAGCTAAACGTAGCCATGGTTAACCTGTAGTTGCATCCAGCAACTACAGCAGTGCAGCGTAGCAACAACATATTGTTAGCCTTGAAATGAGGTATTAGATCTAGTTTCCCCGATGCCTTAGATAACATGAATTATGCTTAACTGTCTGGGAAAATAACAGCCAACTTGGCATCAGCTTTGGTCTGTCTCACGTTCCTCCATATTTAAATAGCAATAACAGTATTTATTCTTTTTTTTTTTTTTTTGACCTTGCTCTATCAGAGGCGGTTTGGGAGGCATACAGGAGTTTTTTTCATCCTTACAACTGACTGCTGCTCTGTCAACAAATCATATTGAGATTATTTTGTTGAATATTATGCATCAGTGTAATTTGCAGTTCAGTTTACAGAAATATTTTGTAGTATTTTAGATTTTTCAACAAGCAAGGTATATTTTTAGTCTGCCTTCTAGCTACAGCTAAACTTTTAAATGTTTCTCAATGCAAAATGAGAAAAGAAAAATTTACAGACGAGGTGCACCGGAGCCATTGGATGACAGGCATTGCCTTTGTGTGAACACTTACTCTTAATTGACCCTCTACTCTGCATCCATATATTATATGCGTACTAATGTATAATAGACTCCCTTGGTCATTCAGAATAGTTTGGCTTTTCATCCAGGTCATGGCATAAAGATATTTGTTTCTGCAGTTATGGTGGACCAAAAATATCAGCTTTCTAAAAAGATAAGTTGTACTGAAAGTGCAGGTTTTCATATCTGCCAATCAAAGGCAACTCACTATAATGTTTTAATCATATGAGTTTGTGAAGTGATAGACACAACCTTAACACTTTGTCTTTTGGCTTAGATTTCATAAGAGACAGATGAAGAGCGGTGAGCACATACTGTACAGCCTTGTAGCCATATGTTTTATAGAGCCTATTCATTGGTCTGCGTCTGTGTACCTTTTACACAACCTGAGCTGAACAAGATAGTGAAGAAGAGGAGAAAAACAGATGAGGGGAGGAGACAGACGGTAACAGATAAGCTCGAGCTGCAGAATTTGTTGCTGGGAAAAAAAAAATCTGGTTGGGGATAATCTTTGATCCAGGTACTGTATACAGGATGTGGGAGGGGCTTCAGCTGAAGGGGGAGGGGCTTTTTCTCAAGAAATCAATTGTAGTCCAACGCATGGAAATTTGTTCCATGACTAAGAGAGTAGTTAAATATCATTTGGCTGTTAGCAGAACAGGGTATTCATACACTGCTCTCAACTCTTAATATATTAATTACTTAAAATTAAGCTTGCTGATTCAGTTTGGCTTAACACCTGCTGAGTGGGCAGTTTCAAGCTGGGGGATTAGCTGTCCCATTAGGTTATTGTTGTTGAGACCAGTAGCAAGGTTAGAAAGTTTTGGGTGCAGTGATGTGAACTTGAGTGAATCCAACTGTAGGTACAGAGAGCTGCAGCTGAGAATAAATCTGCTCAGTGTTGAGAGCAGGTATCAAGGCGGCTTTTCTGCAATGCCAAAACTTTGAGTGGAGCTTTCTGGAGGTGCTGTCTGCTTAATTCGGCAAAGCAGGAGTGATAGCGGGTGCCCCCCTGGTTGCCCCAGTGACATACCTGCTCTCACCCTCCTATACATCTATAATCCAAGCTCGCTGCCTGCATGGTATTTCATGTCTCCCTCTATTTGTTGGCTCTGTTGACTGTGTTGTACTGCTTACATGGTGCAGTAGATTGCATGCAAGTCTTGCAGACACACGTTGATAATAATTTTAGGTGATGAAAATCAGTGATTGCTTTAATGATACTTTGGCACAGACATCTTAAAAACAAACGGCAGGAACAGCAACTGAACATACTTTGCACAAAGTTCTCAGTCTGTCTTTAATATGAATCAGTTTTCTCAAGATTCTCTGAGGCCTCATCCATCAGACTGTTACACACCACCTCAGACAGCCTGAAGTCTCACTTAGATTCAAACAGCCTGAGGAATCTCTCTTTGATGTTTTCACTCACATAGGCTTATTTAGCAGTTAACCATTTGAACTTTGAGATTCATGGGAATGACAGGGCCATTTTTATCCCCGCCAAGAGATCATGTGTTTGTGTCCGTGTGTCTGTGTGTCTGTGTGTCTGTCTGCAGCTAATCTCCCAAACTACTGGGCCAATCACCCTAAAATCTATCTATTTTATAAAGACGTTGTGTCCCCGCACACTACTGAGTGCTCTCTTCTAGTTGGTGCTACTTTTATGATTTTAGACTTGCGTGGACCAGTTATGTTTCAGTCCTCCACATAGGTATGTCATAATATGACTTAATCAGTCATATTAATATCGAGTTACTCTGTGAATGTGCGTACATGCAAACACAAACCACACAATGCTCTGTGTCCTGGGCCCATAAAATCAGGCTGCGTTGCTGCTACTTCCCGAGGTGAAACCACAGCTAGTCCCATGAATTGCAAAATCATATAGTCACATGGTGAAGAACAGGGAGTGTAAACAAAAATGAGGAATTCATGTGTAAAACGTTAAACTGTACGCAGTAACAGCAAAGAACAACGTGAAATCGTTAAATGAGACCTTTGAACAAGATATAAATGTTAACAATGAATTTTATGATTTTGAGAGTGAATTGCTGAATTTCCTGTTGCACTTTCTTTTTAATTGATGGAAATGAATGTTTTTGATCTGTATCAGGCAGTTTACTGGTAGTTCCAGTTTGTCGGTGAGGAGTGCAGACACTGGACATGTTCTGTAACGAAGGCAGGCATACATTAACATTGTTTGTGTGGAGGCCTACATAGGAATAAATCTCTTTCCTTTCACGCTAGTATCAATGACACTCGCTCCTTTCAATTCCAATTTCTAAAGGCTTTACACCCCTAACGACTGTTTGAAATGGACTGCACATACATACACACGCAGGTTTCAGCTTTCCATATCACACACTAGTCCCATTCTTTCTCCATAAAATAGCAGAGATTCATCACTGTCTATTTAACAAATGTTTGCGTCTTGCCTCTTGGTGTGCAGCTCACCTCTCGCAGTGGAGGGATTGGTTGCAACTAGTGCACCGTTTCACAAGTTGCAGCCAAGTCTGCAGTATGTGATCAAGTTGTTTTTTTTGTTTTTTTTCCTCTCAGTCATGTGAGGTTGTTTTGTTGTTGAGTGTGAGAAATGCAGAGGTTTCCTTTCTGGACGGCCAACCAGGAGCCTGACTTCTGCCATTGCTCTGAATTGAGATTGTTATTAGGCACCCACATAGTGCAAATACAATGTAAATCAGGGACTGTCTGTGTGTGTGCGTACGTGCTTGTGTGTGTGTGTTTTCCCCATTTATACAATGCTTGACTTGGTTATCCAGAGCCCCTCCCACCCCCTCTCTTTTGTGCAATACCTTGTGACTCACCTCTTGTTGGTTAAACTTTTTCT
>OMLF01051311.1:87456-103158 GCA_900302615.1 Holocentrus rufus
TCCTCACTTCCACCTCCTCTTTATAAACACTGGTCTTGGGTCTACATCAATTTTTAGCTGTGACCAGCAGCTCTATAGGTCACTCCGTTGGTCAGTCGATCCACAAAAATTTCCTCAACCTGTGGCGGTTACAGTTTTCACCCTGGGAGGCAAAAATTTGACATGGAGACCAGGGGTGTGTATGTGAAGGTGTGTGTATGTGTTCATGCCAATTGGCTAAAAGGGGGCGTGGCATGGGAGTGGCCTATCAAAAAAAGGCACATAACTTCCAAATGGATTCACAGACTTGCACAAGATTTGGTGAAAAGGTTGGTCATGAGCCAGCTGATTAACAGTTCATGCCGAAAAGGGGGCGTGGCCTATAACAAAAAGGCACATAACCTATTAACAGATTCTCATAACATTACCAAACTTTGCAGGAAGACACATACACACACACAATGCCCCCAAAATGAATGTCAAGGGGAAAGGAAGTGTCATTGCTTATGTATTTCCGTCAGAAGACATATAAAGGAGGAGAGGAGGAAATCCAGTCCTGAATCTGGGTTAAAGTCATGCTTCAGTGTTCAGTGACCTAATTTCCCCTCCACGGAGGCACTCTTCCTTCAGTGTCGCTAAAATCACTAAAAGCACACAGACAGACTTTATCAGCCCCACATGATCACATTATCCAGTGTCCCACCTTCCAGACCCCCATTCCTCACACACACATGCTCACACTAATGCTCATACACACGCACATGCACATAGAATCCCTCAACTGTAGTATTTCACCTCTTTTTATCTAGCAACCAGATGTCTCTCCTGGTCTCACTGCCCTCTTTTTCCTCCTTGTCTTACCCACAGTTTTCCCTTCGTGCTCCCCTGATTTTTTCCCCCAGCTGTCATCTTCTCACCGGCCCTCTCTCCTCGAAAGTCCCTGAGCAGCCAACCATTTTTTTTTTTCCAACCTCTCATTCTGACCATGACCCCATCGAGAATAAGCCCACTGCTTGCTCGCTTTTCCCAGAAGACAGTTATGCTAGTGACACGTTTCACACCTCAAACCCGCTGTGAACAACCTCCTCGGCCTCTTAAACCGCCGCCTTCACCCAGCGTCTCCCCTGAGGCCAGAGAGCAAGGTGTTTCTCCGGTTTTACCAGGAATTCTCATTTTTGGGGCATAGTGGTCATGCCTAAAAGATACAGAATCACTGACAGATCAAAAAAAAACTAGATTTTTTCTGCTTTTCGTAATTCTTTGATCAATCTTTTTGTACTAAGGTAGCATTATCAGGCCACCACAGCCATTCAGCTTTATTCTCTGCCTCAAGCAAGTAACTACTATTACTTATCCTCTTCACCCCAGGGGAAGGATAAGCATAAGGATTCAACAATGGCCCTCCACCAAACAGGCAGGCTAATCACAAAATCAAATTGTGATGATGCCCTTTTTAACTATAATTGGCAAGGAGTGACTTAACCTCCAGATACATAAATTGCTTTAAGTAAAAGCTATTTTTAAAATAAGTAGACTTTAAACTTTACTCATAAAACATACAAAATAGCTGTATTGTTAAGATGCAATCATCTGTTTTTAGGAGATTCTGAGCAATAGATAACATTTTATTTCCTAAACGGATTTGGGGATTTTGGAATGGAAGCCTTCATGCATAAAGCAAACCACCTCCTCAGTCCTGCTCTGCCTCCTTGTGCCAGACCTCCCAGTCAGGCCCCCAAGGCTAGTATCTAACAATTCCCAGTCTCCCGGTGTTGATGGTGATGCAGAACCTCGGTGAGTCATGTGTCCAACACCTCCCTTTTCTCCCGTAAACTTGCTGCCCCCTATCCGGAGATGTATATATAGAGTTGTGTGATTTAAATCAGTGAGGCTCCAGTGGATTGGTTTCACTTAAGCCAATTGGGACCTTAAACTGAATAAAATCAAATGTTTACAAGGAGGAATATAAACTGGGCACTGATGGTTGCTGTGACAAAAGGTAAAAGCAAAGGATACTTCCTTATGTTAGATTTTACATACATATAATGTTGCCAAGGAAGAAATAGCTTTGGCTAAGTTTGCTTCACCACAAAGTAAAAACAAATAACTGGTTGCTTGAAAAATTGTCAGTTTCTTTAATGTGGCAGTCTTTGTAGATGAAATCCACAGAAAGACAGTATAGTTATTGTTAAGAGAGAAATACTACTGTAAAAACTATAAAATCTAAACATACCCTACAGTTTTTTTATTTTTTGTTTTCCCGCATTCTTATGAAGATAAATAATTCTGTAGATTTCCAGTCACGAAAGAGAGCCCATGTTAAGGCCTTATACTTTCCACTACACATACAATAATAAAAAAGTCATGTGGTGCGGTGCAAAGTTGATCAGCTTTGACTCAGTCATTGATTGGAACAGTACTGAACAAGAATACCATTGTTCGAACTCGACCATGGTTCAGCCCTCTTAATTTCATACAGTAGATACAAAACTCTGCCCCCCCATCTAGCTGCACTCATCGTCCACCTCCTACATTTGGTCCCCCATTGTTTCTCAGTACATACCCCCCCTCCTCCCCCCTCTGCCCCTCACAAACAAAGCTGTTGTGTATGAGAGGTTAGAAGCTGGTTTGTACTTTGGCCTTTAAAACAAAGCAAAAGAACACTGTCATGTATTGATGACAGCAGTTTCCCCCACACCATTTCCCAGTTACTCACCCCCGAGCTCTGCTGTGCACTGGGGTTCGATATGATCCAGAACCGCTGTGATGTGGGCCTCTGTCGGGGGCCAGCTTTTGTTTGTTTCCTACAGTATGTGTGTGTGTGTGTGTGCGCGTGCAAACATGCATGCACGTATTTGTGCAAGCACCATTATGAAAAAAAGAAATTGTGCAGCCAAGCTCATAAGTCTCAAGTCTCACAAGTGGGACCTAAAACAAATCAAAACATCCTGCGCTAAATTAATGATAATGTAAATGAAATATTAGCAACCGGTTTTTCATACATTTCGCTCTAGCGCCGCTACGTCTATATGTACACTTCATATACATACTACATATACGACATCATATACATAAGTTTGAGTCAGTCTGTATAATAGAAAAAAAAGCAACAACCCACCTGATCCTTCTGTGCTGTAAATCCATGTAACAAAAATTATTCTGGTTATTTTCTGTTGACGATAGTGAACTACAACAGAACTGGGCTACCACTTTTATATTGCCAAGTGGAGTTTTTAAATTTAGCATAGTTTCGCTCATTACAATGATTTATATCCTTGCAAAAAAACTCAAGTGCGCTTGTTAAATGTAGGACAAAAATGCAAGTTTTCTCCCACTGGGCTTCATCAGTGTCATAAATCCAAATGAAAAGTTCACTGGTAGCACATATTGGCGACTGTTCAGTGCAGCGTGGAGGAGGTGCTGCTCTTTGTTTTCTCAAATTAAATTATTTTGTGAGGATTGACTGTGATAGTGAACTGATCGCACATGTAACCTGCCAAGTCTTTCAGAATCTGCTGCACTCGGCTGTATTGTTTGTCTGTGTATTTCTTTTGTTGATGTGGACTAAAGTGAAAGACTCTTGTGTGTCTCTTGTGTGGGTGTGTGAGCAAATGAGTCAAGAGTTTATTCTTTTATGTGGTTATATATAGATATTTTTGAGTCAATGTACATGTGTTTTTGTTTGGGTTTGTACAATATTATTAAATGATAGTAGGCACTATGTAATCAGAGAAATCTCAAGTTATTGGATTAATAATTTTAGCTCAAATAGACGATATATGGTTAAAAGCATTTGGAGATGGTGAGTTGAAACTTTTGATCATAGGTTTGTGTTTGCCTTTATATAAAACACTCACAGCAGGAAAAATGGAAAACAAAAAACACTTTAGCAAACTTAAGCCAATTTCATTTCATACTACTGAGTATGTGTGTGATGTGAGAGCCAAGTGATAACACTGTCAGATGTTTCAGCTAAGTGGCAACACAGTGATAACATGATTTAACTCTTGTTTTAGATCAGATTGTGTAATCTATATGACTTGGCATTCAGAAATATCAAATATGAGAACAGGTGTGTGAGTGCCTTACTTTTTGCCATGTGGTATTGTTAGCCGTTAGCTTCTTAGCTACTTTATCTCCCCATCTGTTTTCTGGTCTATGAGAGGATTATCTCACACAAAAGACTGAAACCACAGCTCACATCATGACGCCAACTTGTAATCACACTATTATATCACCTCTAGGCCAGTAAGTGTGTGCGTGTGTGTGTGTGTGCGTGTGTGTATGCATGTGTGTGTGTGCGCATCTGCATGTACACACACATGCATGGTAGTTACTAAACAGAACACTGCTGTGCACTTTTGTACATTAAATTCAATCTGTGTTACTATCCTTCCCCTTTTTGGTGGCTTACTGCATGGTTTTGTGTTTATTAAAGTTGTGTGTGTGTGTGTGTGTGTGTGTGTGTGTGTGTGTCCATTTCCCTCTACAGGTGAGTAGGATACTGTACAGCTTTGCCACAGCATTTCGGCGGTCTGCAAAGAAGGCCATCCTGTCGTCTCAGCAGGCTGCTCCCCTCACGCCTGACAGCGACTTGTTCACCTTCACCGTCAGCTTGGAGATCAAAGAGGACGATGGCAAGGGTACCTTCAGGTGAGACACACACACACATGCACATGTATGTATTGTGCTTGTTTTTTTATTTTTTTTATACATGTATTTTGGATTCTATGTTATTTGCATGTATTTGTATGTACACTGTAAATGTAAGCATTGTATTTTATATGTATGTTTTAATGTGGACCCCAGGAAGACCCAGTCATTGTGGAAGTAACAACTAATGGCGATCCAAATAAACACACACACTTACCTTTGCAACACAGATGTGCAGAGCATGGCATAAACACTTTTTATTCGTAGGTCTGCAAAGTGCACAAATGAATTCTTCAGGTCTTAAAATGTATGGAAAAGTTCCCTCCATACATAAATTATTAGCTGTTTTGTAAACTTAATGTCATTTCTTAAATAGAAATAATAGAGCAATCTCAAGCGATAAAAGTTGTCATATTGTCCAGCCACTCTCATACTGAATACCAACCAGGCAATAACAAAATCTGGCTTTAAAAAATGTGGGATTTCAAAATGGAAAATGTGTGAAATGTGAACATTGTCAGGGTTACATACATACATTTCATTTCCACAGGGCCCATCATGCTAAAAAAGTTTATAAAAGGATTTTTTTTTTATGTATCAGCCTCACTTAAGCATTCAAATCATCCAGTCTGTCTGTTTATGCACATTATGTGTTGAATGTATCAACACAATTCGGTCCTTTTCTACAATCCACTTTCTTTGACTGAATTAGCTGCGTCTTCTAACCTTCGCTCATGGTCTTCGATCTTTCATCGTGTCACGCACTGTGAAGAAGAACATGCCACTCAGTGACGCAAGGAAATGTTGAAAATAACACCAAAGAGAAAAGAAACAGAGGCGTCCTTTCTTTCCCCGAGCTGTAGACACACGCTTACTTTAATTTATCAATTTTTTATGATGTCTCCCCTCTCAGTTCCACATGGAGGTTTATTCCTCATCACACACACACACACACATGCAAACACACAAACACCCATCATCACACATTCTTCAGTCCCTCATCTTCCTCTCACAGGAAATAATTGGTTCAGCTCCGTGTTTTAATGTGCAGACCCTCTTTTTGCCCTACAGTAGATTGATATTTTTAACCCCTGTCTAACCAAGCATGTAAAGTAAGAACACACGCTTTGTGAAAGCAGAGGCCTGGCTTGAGAGAGCTGTTTCATAAGACATAAGACACAAGACAAACAAAATTATGTTTGGTGATGAGCAATAGATAAAAAAGATAAAACAAGATAAAACAGGATAAATAACCAGATAAATACGAAGACAAACATGGTGAAGTCATGTCCTGTATGTCCTTTTAGTTTGTGTCATGGTTTAGTGGAATTCCCTAAATTAACACTGCAAAAGTTCACACCCACACGCACACTCACACACATGCACACACACATGAGCATTAGGAAATAGAAATTAAAATGCAGTTAAGTGTAAGACAGAAAAAAGTTTATTGACTAAGGCTTAGTAAGTAAGCTATTGTGCAGCAGTTATAATTAGTTATGATATTTTAAAGGTCTTTTAAATAGTCTTTAGTCCTCGACATTTATTTCAGAGAGAATGAGATGTACATGCACAGACATAAATGAAAATATTCAGACATCTGTTTTTGGTTTCTTATCTTTATTTACCTTACACTTACTGTGAGTTTGTTGGGTTTCTCTTCTCGCATTGTTCAAAATCATCAGCCTTCCTATAGAGATTCTTTCTCTCACACATCAACCCTGAATCTGTTATGATGTTAGTTTTATGGAGCTCTCCTGATGACCCCTTCAATCCATCTTACCCAACTTCTCTCTCTATCATGTTTTTCTCATTCACTCAGTCACTTCCGTGAGTTCACAGACAGCCCCAAACACCCAGCTTATTTGGGAAAACAAACAAAAAAAAAAAATGCCTGTGATTATTTTTAGCCGGCGCATATTTCCTCCTCATTAGTTCTTGTTTGATTATTTTTAGTTTGCTGACTTCCAAGCATGCAGCTTTCACACGCAAGTGCACACACACGGTGTTATCTGTGCAGATATGGAACAGATGCAGTGTAGAAATAAAGATACGATATCAGTGAAATGTGAAGTAGTTCTGAATCGGTTTTCTTCCCCTAATAGAGTGTAAACAGGCCTGCTTATCTCTAATCAATAGACTATATTTACAATACGATTATAAGACCATGACTCAGACTGATATTCCAGTTGAATCGGCTCCCTGGCACATAAATGTCATACTTGTTTCTGCTTAAAATCATGACATGTTCCAAGTGTTTGGAGCATATTTCAAAATGATTAATGTGTTATTATTGTTTTTTTTTATACAGGAATCTTTTAACGAAGACACATTTTCAGGGTTTTCTCACAAATTAGTATCACTGAAGGATTAGAGGATGTTGTTTACTGTTCCTGCCTCAAACCTGCCTATACTCTGATATAAACATGATGTGAATATATGGGCCATATTATTAATTTTTGTCTGTTAGTCAGACTGGGTTATTGGACTACAGGTGCAGTTTCAGGTTTCTTTGATTGTGTGAACAATTTTGTGAACATGAGAAATAGATTTTTTTTTATTGATGTCCTTCCCAGTATTAAATATATTATGAATACGTCCACAGTACTACTCAGCCTGTGGTCAACTCTTACCCTCAACGTCTCATTTCATGGCTAATTTTTAATGTAAATGTTTCACTTGTAAGTGTGGCTGTCTTATAGTATAATTTGTGGTCAGTGTTTAAAAAGACCTTTATATCTCACTACATAATTTAACTATCCATCTATATATCATCTTTATGAACTGAATCTTTATTTTTTTTTCCATCAGTGGTCTTTTTGCTGACAACCATCTGAGAAATCTTATTTGCTTCTTTTCTCACATTCAGTGCGGTGGCGAAAGACAAAGACAAGCAGAGCTTCAAGCTGCGTGCAGGAATGGACAAAAAAATTGTCATTTACGTCCAGCAGACCTCCAACAAGGAACTGGCTATCGAGAGGTAAAATGCCACATGCACACACACACACACAGTGCTTGAAGAGTACTTGAATATCCTACTCAAGTAGAAGTATTGTTTGCTATAGTCTTATATAATTTGGAGTGCACTTATCAGGGTAAAAATCTTTTTAATTGCACTCAGAGCAAAAGGTACCAAGTTACTTTTCAGAACAGTGAACAAAGTTCCATGTGATCTTTTCTAACATGATAGAAGTACTGAGTTCAAAACAGATTCCTTTTATAGGGAAAAACAAACCAAAAAATTCAATAAAATATAACAAACTAAATTTTAAAAAGGAAATCGCCAAAACAAAGTTTCTCTTCTTTGCTGTTTTTCTGTTCAGTGGCTCCACAATTGTCCGCTTCATGTTAATTGAGTTTCAGATGCTCATGGAAAGCCTGCGAAGTTTGTTCTCTCTAACTGTTGTGATGTACACAACTAAGTACAACACTTACGTAACACATATTTAAGTATCGTCAAGTAAAATTACTGATTCAAAACAACACTGAAAAAGGTACAAGTGTACAAAAAGCCACTCAATTCTTATAATCTGAGTAAATGCAATTAGTTAGTTCCAGCCTTGCACATAAAGACTGAAAGGCGTCTTCAGAGTAGACCAGTTGTACTGAACGATGCACTGGACTTGGAATCACGGCGTGGCTTTAAAAAATCTGGTTTCAGTTTGATGGCCAGATAAAAGTCCTATCTGAGCAGCGATTAGCCTACTTTGAGGCAGCCTGGGATCGCAGATGAAAACGAACCTACTCCATAGCTGTTGGGTGACATTCCCTGTCAGAGCCTTGTCAGGAAGAGGAAAAGGAAATTTTTGTGATGGTTGGGCCGTCCGCCGTCCTGATTTAGTTTATATTTGTAAGGTTTGACATTCCAGTGTAATGGGTGCGGAAAGAGGGCTGTGATCGTATAGCATGAGCCAGGATGTGATGAAGATGTATTGTTAACATAGGCCTCAGATGTCTGAACTATTACATTGCCCCGTGATCACCCCGTTTTTTTTTTAAAGCAGATCGGAACCGCAGATGAAAGCTGTTTTAAATGAAAGTTCAGCATCCCCAAACTGTCTAATGTCAAATAAACCTCTTAACGGGGTCACGCGGAAAAGGGCGTGTTTTTGTTAGAGGAATATTCATCTTTGGTGTGACATTTGTAGTTTTTGGCGTGGACAAATAAGGATTCATGAGCCGTCGGCCCGCCAGTATTGGCTGACCTTGTTACCTGCGGTGCCGTCGTGTTCATTTAGCACTTAACAGAAAAACAGACTGGAGGATCGAACGGCGTGAATACACAGAGGATGTCTGGGGGCTTTGTGTGGGGCAGCTACCTCACTAGATGTTTTTCTAATTTATTTGGTGTCATTACACAGCTGATAACTTTTACCATGTACCTTCCACTGACGAGCAAGAGCCTGAGATGTAGCAGGGACATCGCATTAACACATGCTGATAAAAATGTCAAATGTGTGGGGAATAACTTTATAGCTTAATTTCTATTGTAAGGCATCTCAATCCAGGATTCCTTGTCATGGGCACTGCTGTGTTTCCTTGACATTATAACAAAGTCTTACTGTAAGCTCCAGTGTCAAAACCACTTTTCTGCGGTGGAAGTCAAACTGGAAACTTTATTGCATCCCGATATTGGAAACTTATTTGATTTCCGCAAAAGCCCTCTTCGTTTCTAATCTTTCTGTTTTTAATTTTAGTTGATCTTTTCAGTGTGTAGCTCTAAAAATTGTACAAAGCTTATTATTATTATTAGTAGTAGTAGCAGTAGTAAAAGAAGAAACATGGGTGTTTGAGAAAGATTGGGAAATAGTGTTTCCCGTAAGTGTCAGCATGAAAACCAGCTTGTTTTACATAATAGTGAAGTGCTGTTTTATATCCTTTGCTGTCAAATAACCTTCATGATGAAACAGCTGAAGGATGAAAAAAAGAGAGTGATTGAAGGAAGCAAAGCTCTCTTTAAAAGCGGGCTGAAAGGCAGAATTTGTCATGCATCTCTCAGCTCCGTCCGCTGCAGATGAGATATATCTCCGCCTGAAACGTCGGAGCAGAAATTCATAACAAACGTATTACTCAACCATACTTCATATAAACACGCGCTGGGGAATATCTTTACATCCGTCTGTCCATCTGCATCGAGGTTTAAGTGTTCCGGCTCGGCCCCGAGACGCTGATTGATGTGAGTCTGTCTCTGAGCCGGTTAATTTTCCACGCTTTAACAAAGCTGCAGAAGTTCAAACATTCCGTCACCCTCTCGTGAACTTCCAGTTCGCGGCGGTTTGTTATTGTACGACCGGCCCCAGACGTGGCGAGGATTGGGAATGGATTTTCTTGAAGTGCTGTGTTTAATGTTCTCCATGTTCTGGTCTGTGTTAGGCAGGATCAATCCAGGAAGCTATTTGTGGTAATATGTATGAGATTTTACAACTGGGTTTACTCTAAAGGGAGATGTACTGTCCTGCCTGTAGTTCCCGCTCTTTCTGTCTTTTTTTTGCCTGTCTGTCTTATGTTCTTGCTCATCTCACTCCTGTGTGTGTGTGTGTGTGTGTGTGTGTTCTTCAGGTGCTTTGGCCTTCTGCTGAGTCCGGGGAAAAATGTGAAGAACAGCGACATGCACCTGCTAGACCTGGTGGGTTGATGCTCTGTTTTTGTGTGTGTGTGTGTGTGTGTGTGTGTGTGTGTGTTCCTCATATGTATGGTATGTGCTCACTTCCCCTGCTTTGTGCCCCTTGCAGGAGTCAATGGGGAAGAGCTCGGATGGGAAGTCGTACATTATCACAGGAAGTTGGAACCCGAACACGCCTCAGTTCCAGGCCGTTAACGAGGAGACGCCTAAAGGTAACAGCCAAGAATCTGTCCAGAGTTTAAAGAACATGGGATAATTCTCCTCAGACATTATTCACTTTTTTCATATTTGATTTGATAATTTGATATGCATTCATTCATATTCGGCATATTTAGACAGAGAAACCTCATTTCCAATAGAAATATCTGACCTGCAGATGGAACCTGTATACATTTAAAGATAAACATATATAATATAGTATAATAATAACATGTGGTGTGTAATTTCTTTGCTATAGGGAAAATCTACCTGCATTTGGCACTTAGTGAGTGTTTGGACTCAATGTGGTTTAGGCTTATCCAAGGGACAGCAACACTGATCCAGCAGTGAATAATGAATGAACCAGTCAATCAGCTTACTAACAAATGCCAAGTGCTGTGAATGTTTATTTTCAGCGTGCTAGTTAAGGAATATATGCACTATTTACCACAAACTTTACAAGAAATATACCCTGTTCACAGCAGTGTTTACCAGCTGACACAGCAGGCTACACATCGGAGGGAGAAGGGAAAAAGTCCGATGGATGTGCCAAAACAAACACCTTAATCAAACAAAACTCAAGCTAACTCCATCAGTGTTTTTCTTCTAACAGAACAAAGACCGAAAAAACAAAACCTTATCGACTCTAATGAGCCAAAAAAGTACAGCTGGAGGTCCTCACCTCTAACCTGGCAGTCTTCACAAACTCACCTAGTCCTTTCTCCAGAGGCTCACAAAAGGACAGACTAACAAGGATTGTTTTTACTCAGAGATACAGAATAAAAGACAACACAACTGATAAAAGAAGTAGTAGCAATACGAACGAGTGAAAGAGTAATCTTAAAAATCTTAAATTAAGGCTTTCTTTTGTACTGTAGCTTAAGACTTGAAATCCATCGACTGGTGAAATGAGGCTCGAGATCCATTTTGCTGATTTGATGAAGAATGCTTGAAATCCTTGGACCACTGAGTCTGGGAATGGACCGGCTTCCTGAACCCTGTAAAAGTGACAGGATAAAGGGCAAAATAGGGAGAGAAGCACACAAAGCACCGCACCAGTACGTGCCAACCAGCAGTGTGTAACAGTGGGGGTTAATTTTAGACTGCAATTTATGAGCTCCATTTTCCCTTGCCCTCCTGCACAGATCAGAAGTGGACTACATGTATCTGCTGCAGATATTTTGCACCGCCCTTTTGGCCAAGCTGTTCAAAAACAGTCCGTGCATGATAAGATTACGGCCTCACCGAACTGTTTTGGAGACTGTGCTTGGTTAATGACCATGCTTCTGTGAGAGGATCTTATATACACGGCAGTCACTGCAGTTTTTCAAGAGAAATGATGATCTCTGTTTCTCTTTGTGTTGTATTTATAGTTTCTGAACATTTTTTTGGTGTGGCAGAAATTGAATTGATCTCCTTTCATGTAGGGCTGGGTGATTTATTGATACCATATTAATATAGTGATTTGAGATTAGATGTTGTCTGGGATTTTGGATATCATTGTGTCATGATATGGCATAAGTGTGTATTTCCTTTTAAATGCTGCATCAGGGAGTCCAATTTTCTGAAGTTCACAGGTTGTTGTAGCTGTTCCGTTATTTGCCTCCACCTGCTTGGTTATTATACTAATGGGTATTTATCATAAAGCTTTTTTGTGTTAAGATCTTATGAAGACACCAGTAGTCATCCCTTTAATATCATCACAATATCAATATAACAGGTATTCAGTCAAAGATATTGTGATATTTGATTTCCTCTATACAGGCAATCCATCTGTCACACACAACTAACTGTCATGCATTTACTGTTTTGTTTTCTTAGACAAATTCATGTATATGACGACGGCAGTGGATCTAGTGATCACAGAGGTGGAGGAACCGGTCCGCTTTCTTCTTGAGACGAGGGTCCGAGTGTGCTCCCCAAACGACAGGCTGTTCTGGCCCTTCAGCAAGCGCAGCTACACCGAGACCTTCTATCTTAAACTAAGACAGGTACGTCACTGGGACATTATTCATCTCCGATTAAATTAAGTCAAAGTGATTACAACAGAAAAGGACAAAAGGGGCCTCTACAGTATCAGAGACAGTTCAGAAGCAAGACGGCCCAACTCAGATTAGTGTCCTGTATTTGTTTCACATGAGTTCAGCGCTGGCAAAACAAGAACTTTTAGTAGACGTACTTTGACGTGGAGAGGTTGCCCCATTGGATTACATCACAGCCGTGTTTCACGGTTGCCAGTTATAGAATTAATAGGAACTTGTTCCTAGTAATCATTTAGACCCAGATAAAGGGGAAAATAGGGTCCAGATTAAAAACAATTGAATTATCCTTTAAGTATTTTTGGTAATTCTGACATAAATGGCAGCTGTGACCTGGAGTGAAGCAGAGAGTTAATTTTTGATGCAGTATATTTTTCAGCATCAAATGGACTCTACCTCTTGAGAAAGAAATGTAGAAAACATTTCATCAGTTAATCTGAAGAATTTAAACAATTGCTTCATATTTTTTTTCTTCTGTGTGACTCGTGACGGTCTCTTTTTCCGAAATGTGAAAGCTGTACTGCCTTTTAAATAGATTACGGTAAGACGAGTCGCCTTTATTGAACGTACAGTATCTGATGTATTCTCAATGTGTCTCTCCTCAGATGGAGCGTAAGGAGCGCAAGAGTCCTGCCTCGGACACGCTGTACGAGGTGGTGAGTTTGGAGAGCGAGACGGAGAGAGAGAAGAGGAAGACCACGGCCAGTCCCGGCATCCTGCCCAGCGGGCCCGGCACCATGGTTCCCTCCCCACCGGAGGATGACGAGGAAGAAGGTGATTCTGCCGGACGCTGTGGATTCTCTTTCCCCTTTTAATTTTCAGAGTCAAAAATGGCGTTTTTGCTATGTGCAAGACAAGAAACACAGTACTCACACATTCATGATGTTGCAAAACAGCTGCATGCAACTTGGGTCTTGGGTCATGCAATCTTGGGTGTACATAGTGTATGACTATTTTCTGAACAAAAATGATTGCATGGCTCATGATTTCCCCCCCATGTACCTCGGCACTTTGTTTCCTGAGTGAATTGCAACACCCCCCCGGGTCTTAAGAGATTACATTGTAGGAGTGAAACTGCAGGATTTGAAAAAATAACTGTATGATAAGATTTCACACCCCGTGTTAAAAAAGAAAAAATAATCAAAACACAGCATGCATTCAATAACAAAAAAATGTGTCCTCTTTTTCTCCCCAATGAACCCATCAGGTTTCTTTATGAGCGTGACCAAAGCCAGATGAAGGCTGACCAGCAGAGCTATACATATAAGATTATATTTGAATAAGGTTTTAAATATTTGAACCACTTGTAGCGTACTTCATCCGGTCAGCCTCAAAAGTGGAAGTAACACAGTAATATAAATCACAGCGTCTTTCCAAAAGCTGCACCATAACACCGTCCTTGGACAGGACCGACCTCATTCAATTGTGTGCACTCCCACAACACAATAATAAAAGTATTTTTGCCCACTAGCATGAAATTTACATAGTTTAATTAGCATACAACCCCGCCAGATCACTCGGTGTACTTTCAGATATTTAGCTCATATTTTCAGCCCCTGACCCAGTTACTGATATTCCACCCAAAAAAAAAAACTAATACTCAGTCCTTTGGGGGCTTCCAGAAATAGGCTGGTGGCCCACAGTAACTAAAGTCGCGTGGGAGATCAAACACAATGTTACAGAACTCTGTGTATCTTGAAGCAGAACTTAGCCAGCAGTGGTGTGTGTGTGTGAGTGAGAGAGAAAGAGAGAGAGAGAGAGACAGAGAGAGAGAGAATGAAAGGGAAAGAGCACAATGGAGGTAGTGCTGGATGTGCTTTGTGTTTGTCTTTGGTCTACTGACCTTTTGGTTCAGTTTGGTCTCTCTGTCTGGACTGATTACTCGATCCTGTAGCTGAATATTCACATTTACAGATTCAGGTGTTTGTGTCTGGGTTAAGAGTTCAAAGCATCACCCACAGCCTGTAGTAGAGACTTAGTCATACAAGATGCCCCTGGTGGATTACAGTATAGCCTCATTTCCTAGATTATGGAGCTGGAATTTGTCATGTTGCCTTTTGCCTGTTTAATCCCAACCTAAAAAAAAAAAGAATAGCACTAGCCCGAGTCCCTGCATTAAATATATGATGTTTGTTTACACATAAGAGAACAATGGGCTGACCAGCTGCTCTTACAGGAAGTGTGTTGTTAAAACTGCTGTAGGAAAGTTTGGCAAATGGAAGGGATTTTTGTGAAAATTTTGAATGACACAAACTCCCCTTCTCCCTCCCTCCCTGCTGAATTTCAGTCCTGCCTCCATGTCGTTCCTCCACACATGCATGCACATGCACGCAACACAAATGTTGGTTAACACGACAAAGATGCGTGCAAGATGTCCGATGTTCTGAAATGCACAGTAAACACAGTAAAATGCATTAAAGTTTTACCTGTCCAGCACATTAGAAGCTGTTCGAATTCCGTAGCTGCCGCCATCGCTGAAACACATCTCCACTGTTTATTATTAAATCACTCGCTTGACCTAATTCCTTCTTCATGACTTTATTACTCTACAGTTTTCCTTCATTTTGGCTTTGTAGGCTGTTTTTGGAAATGAAGGAATGGGAAATTTTTTACTGTCTGATGGCCGTTTTTTTTCCACTGTGAAGCTGTAAACTAGCTCGCTGCAGACCGTGCACAACAGGCTGCCACACACCTGCATGCTCATGACGTTATTTACATCAAGGTATAGGGACGACTGGTTGGTTTCATTTGGGGCAAATGGATTTTTGTGAATCAGAGTAAAGCCCAAGCTGCAGGATTCTGTCACAAATTAACTTATTTAGATCCTAGCTGTAGGTATCCACGGTGTGTTTTCAGGCAACATGTAAACCACCACCTTGCTTTTGTCGCTCCACTTCTGATGCAATGTCTAGCAAGGGATCTGTGAGCCGCCCATGTCTGCCAGTTAATTCATCTTTCCAGTTCATTTTATTACAGGGACAATGAGCTAGGTACTCAGTTTTGTCCTTATATGAATTGTTTATTCAATTATTCACAATTTTTCCAGTATCTTTGCTACAATCGTAAAGACTAAGCTAAAATCATAAAGTTTTGTTGAAAGAAGCCTGACAACAGCAGCTTTAAGATGATGGTGTGGATGATGCATCTGATCATGTTTCGCATGTTTGTGTGTGTGTGTGTGTGTGTGTGTGTGTGTGTGTGATCGGTCAA
>OMLF01051313.1:0-16342 GCA_900302615.1 Holocentrus rufus
ACTGCCCCGAGACAGACTGAAGAGCAGCCTGACTGTCCCACCAAGCTGGGCACACGCACACACACACACACACAACTGATATTTTAAATGAATGTACACCTTATATCATTCTGTCATTGTTTTTAAATGATTTAATTTTTTGTTGTTTTTACTGCTGACTGGATCCAAATTAAGTGGAAAAAAATAATAATGTAATGTTTTATAATTATCATTATGTCAGGCTTCAAAGCAACAAAAATTAGAAAACAGAAAAAGGTTTGTAGATTTTTGTTGTCTGTAAGTCTGATAATTTATCACACTGGCTTTCTATTACCGCTGTAACTGCTATTAACAATAATCATGACAGTAAATCATCTCTCAGCAGGTTTTTACTGGGGATGATATTATATGTGGTGACATTGCTGCAGGTTTGGTGATCTGACACAGCAGACTATAACGTGCTGGGTTGGATCAGATCAACACTAAAAATGTGACCTCAGATTTCTCAGTAATTTGGGCTCATAAACACTCAGATATGTGAGTTTGTTCCAGTTCAGTTTAGTTCAGTGTTGAACTTTCCAACCGGAATCAGCTTCAGATGATGAAATACTTTTTGTTTCTACATGAATTCCATTAGTTTAGTGTCTCTTTTTGTAAAAGTTGGTCGTTTGGAGGCAGAGAAGGTGGTTCTTGGTAAAACTCAAGTCAAATGTTTTAATAAATATATAGCACAAAACAAACTGTGCTTTCCAAACATCAATGTGAGAATAAAAGGACAAACAAGTTCAGAAAAATATTTTTATTTTGATGGAGAAAGGTTTCCTGTCATCAAATGGTTTATCAGACAGAGAGGATCTGGCTCCTCTGCCTCCAACTGAAGGCGCAGAGCGCCGCCCAGCGGCCGCAGCGGCGGATCACACCCAGTCCGACAGAGACTCGACCGAGGCTCAGCTGAGCTCATTTAAAGCCTCTGAGCGGGAAACACAAGTCCTCAGTGTTTTAATCAGTTTTACGACTGAGCCTGGTCAGCTATGAATAGTCATTTCTTCAATCAAAAAATATTTGTTCATTAATTCAGTTTTATGAATATTAATCACTGATAGAGGAGCGTGAATGGCCATCAATACTCAGGTTTTTCGGAGGTAGAACTTTATGGCGGAATTAAGTTAAGCTTAAGAAAACTCAGGTGTCTATTATTGTTGTTGTTACTATTATTATTATTGTTATTGTTATTATTATTATTGCCAGTGTTGAATAGGCTATATAGCCTAATTCAAAATAGATGAATAATAATTTTCTCAACGACCGAGACAGCTGGTGAAACTCGGGGTAGATCACAGTAAATTTTAACCTTAAATACAGGAACTCTGAGATGTTGAAACTGCTGATAAACAGAATTATTTTACTCTTTCTGAAAAACGTGAAGCCGTTATCTCACACTGAGGCGGTGCCTTCGCAGCTTGTCCTCTCTGTGGGCTAATAACTTTATATTAAAATGTACACAACAGTTTAAAGGTCTGGGAGACGCCCGAGTGTGGAAACTCAACTTGGAAAACTTCAGTGTTTAAGCGCCAATAAAAGTTTGACTCGTTTCCATGGCAACTTAACCCAGCAAACAGTGAGACGTTGAACGGCTGTTGTCTGAACTGAATATGTCCAGATTAACAACTCAATATGCTACACGTTCTGAAATAGTCAAACCAATGTCCTGTCACTCTTACAAGATAATCCTGAAATACAGAACCACTTTTGGACAGGATTGATGTCTGCTGGGAATCCTGTACTGGACTCCAGTACAATTTCAATTTGGTCCAGTTAACGTCCCGGTCAGACCTGAACGTCTCCAAGCCAGTCAAACATCTTTTCCAAGGGAAATTTGACAATATGACTCATATAATTTTGTAGATATTTTTAAACAAATGCAAGAATTGTACTACAAAAAATGCAACAGCACAGCTTGCAACAACACAAATCAGCACTACCATAAACTCACCGGCGAGAAAATTAGGTACACCTGTACAATCTAATACAATACAGTGTAACAGCTCTGCCATAAATTCTACCTTTACCAAGTTTAAAATAAGTTATTTTTTTCTCAACATTTCCAACAATATGTAAATTAAATTATGTTTATTATTGAGGTTGTAGTTTGCAGTGATGTTGTTTTGGACTACATTATATTGAGGTGTTAATGTTTTGTCGCCCTCATGTAAATTAACAGGGAGGACAAACATGGCAGAGCTATTACATTGGATTGTATTAGATTGTACAGGTGTACCTAATTTCGTGGCAGTTGAGTGTATAGCCCAGTGTGCTTCTGTCAAAACCAAAATGAACTTGACATAAGTAGCCCTGCTCCTTCATTGCTGTTTGATGACTGCCTCCCCTGTTGCTTAGATTGCACTTTCTTTAAAAATAATATCATGTTGCACTAAAACACTGGGACACAATCTGACACACAAGTTAAAATCGGTCACACAGGCTAACAGGTCAACAACGCTAATCTCGGCTAAAAACACTAGCAGGCCGTTAGCTAACTAACCAACGTACCACTTATATTTGAGGCTGTAACTGTTTCAGTATGAGAATAGGGTTAATAGCAAAATGCACATGTAAACGTCAATTACATTTCTGTATGAGACACTTACCTTGGGGAAATATCAAACTCCTTTCGTCTTTTCAGGTTTTCAGTTGCTCTCTCGTTTTGCATCTCAATTCAAATCGGTGCGCGCAGCTCAACGTAGTCTCGCGAAACCGCGAGATTTCCGGTCAGAATCAAAATATTACATAGAGAAATGAAAAGAATGTATGAGTTGATGTTATATAGAGCTTATAAGACACAATCTGGTAACTGAATATGGGTATTTGTCCACTGAAAAAGTATGGACTGTTAGGATGGGACCCAAACTGGACGTGTAAAGGACGTCCCCTTGTGGACATCTGCTGGCATTTCAAAATCAAAAACAGACCAGACAAAATTGAGTTTTCTTTGCAAAATGGAAACAAAAATATGCATATGTGTAGTCCACGGGTATGCACACAGCAATAATATGATCAGTATTTCCTGGTTTGTAAGAAGGTCGAACAGGACCACTATGGTCCACTATCTACACCTTGCAGATTTTGGTATCCGACCGGAACCATTTTTGGCCGGGGACACAACGTCACCGTCCAGCGTGCACGTGCACGTGCACATGAGCTTCACTGTTTACAGTGAAGCTCATGTTTCAAACATATGTATACAGTTCTATATCTGTGGTTTCAAGTGTGAAGCTGTAGTTCAGTGTTCAGTTCAGTGTGAGGTTTAAAATGTGGTGTCAGTAAAAGTAGTTGAGTTCGTTTTCAGAACAGAGAACAGTGATATGTGCCATGTGATCTTTTCCATGTCTTTCTAAAAGGACGAGAGCACAGAGTTCAAACTAGATTCTCTGAAGTGGAAAAATGAGAAATGACAAAATAAAGTGACAAACAAAGTAAAGGCACATTCCGCTTCTCTTCTCTGCTGACTGACTGTTCACTAGGAATGGAAACACAGTTTGTCATTTTAAACATTTTCTGATGCTCAGTCTATTCTCTGGATGGAGATTCAAATTCAAGTATGAATATACCCAAATAAAAGTGGCTTTAAAAAATACCCCAAAACATACAAATATACAAAACGTTTTAAAAGTAACCAGAGCAAATGTGGATAGTTACCTCTAAAACTTGGAAATGTGTGCACTGTCTGTGAATTGATTTTGAAACTCTGATACACAAAATATTTTCAGTGAGAGTTAGCTTTTAAGAGTAAAGACAATAAATTGTCAGCTTGCTAAAAAGCTAACGAAATACATAGACCGTCTGTCTTTTTCTCATGTATAAACTAATAAGTCAGTAGTTTCATATTAACGTGTGTGTGTGTGTGTGTGTGTGTGTGTGTGGACCTACATAAGCACCAAAAAAGTATTCAGAGAAATAGCAACTTTTCAGGAATTTCCAGAGGCAGTTAGTTAATGAGCTTCATGTCATGTCTGCTTGTAAAATTCATGGTGATTTGACATAAAAAAGGAAGGAAAAGAAGGAAATTATTGAATAAAGAAGCAGGACAGATCTGTCATTTTATTTTATTTAACATATAAAATAAGTAAGATCATGAAGCAGTAGGTGGAAGAATAGATTGGATATTACAGCTGTGGTTTGACTGAGTTTGCAGATCAAACTGCATTTTAACTCTCACTCCACTGACAGTTTGACTGCGTGGGTTTGCTGTGGTCTTGAAACTCAGTCATGATGTCAAATCAGCCTAACAGTCTGAACAGCAAAGTTTCCAGTCTTCAGCATATGAGAATGAAATTTTGAAAATCTGAAAATGCACAACAAGACTGAGGGCGACATCTGAACCCAAATGCAAGACAAGTAGACCATTTCTAAAACTTTGGACATTTCGATTTAAAAACAAAAAACAAAAAAACAAAATCAGTTAAACTTAATTTTATCGATTAAATAACTATCACAGTGTGAGAGGCAGGAGACTGAATACTAGAAATGATCAGCTGAGAATTCATATGATTGAGGATAAGACTGATGTTTTCTTTCTGTGCAGTTCTAAATGTTAAAACCAAACCTTTTCATATCCATGACCACTGATTTATAACGAAGTATAGAGTATGTTATGGTGGTCCAGTAACAGAAGTCCCCTTGATGACATTTGTCTGGCAGGATAACTTTAGTTAATGATGATAATGAACAGGATGAATGTTCATACTGTAGGTGGGAAATAACTGAGAAATTCTGTCTCATTGTCTCCATGAATAGGAACAGAATAAGAACAGTGACTCGGACAGAACATCCGAGTTACACACAGCAACATGTCATTGTCCTTCTGGGATCTCTCATACAAATTTATATCACAATACTTAGTGTAGAATTGATAAACACATACTGTAATGTAATCAAATCCTTAATCTGAAGTGATTATAATGAGACATTTTGATCCAGTGTGTTTTCATGTTTGGCTGATCAGACTGAGAGAGAAAAGGTTGCATGATTCCGTAATATTCTCCTCAGTAATCTGCTGTCAATCCCATCTCCTCTGGATTTTTATCTCGTTGTGACTTGGATGAAGAGAAACATACCTAAGCAATTTTTCCAAACTTTTCATGTCCAACAAACATCAGCTAAAGACCAAAGCCTCACTGACAGACCTCCAGCCTGTAAAGTGAAGTAAACACTAGGAAACCAGTCAGAGTTCTTAATGGTTTTACTGGTGTGTGAACTTCTTTAGCTGCTGGGATCCTGTCATTGGCTGGTGGTGGAACGAGATCTTCTATTGGGAAGACAAATCACTCTAAAACACTCTGAGATACCATCTTGTACAATTGATATGTTACATAAACTGCACTTAAATATGAGGCTAACCAAATTGAAGTCTGTGCGTTTTTTTTCCAGTGTGTGTGTCACAAATACCTCTGACACTTACACTAAACCATCTGGACCAGAATAGAAACAGTTCAGTACTGGTTGAGAGTCTTCTCCCCTGATGGCTGCTGCTCCTCAGAGAAACATTTGACATTTAAAGATCAACCAGCAAAATAATTACAAAACTTCCTACTTTTTTTCTGTCACATATTCTGATTGGATGACAGTTAATTAGCATGATCTGGTTCAATTATATTTGCTCTTACGAAAAAAAATCTGCCTGGACAACTCTGTAATATTTATTACAGCAAATCCATGCAATGGTGATGTATATTGATTGTATGGACTAGACATAATGATGTTAACAATAAATTGCCGCCACATCCTTTTCAAGTTTTTTTTTCAAGTCAAACAAAATCATGGAACACCCTTTTTCATGTAAGTTGACAATCCTAAACGCAGAAACAGAATAAGTGATGTAAATTTCAGCCTCACATAAAAATTAGCTGTTAAACAGTCTCTGGGAATTTTGAATATACATAGGCCTATATATTGGGGTCGGTGTTGCACAATATGACAAGTGCTTTTCCCGCCATCTTCCTCAATGGCATTCGCGGAGACCGGAAATAGACGCAGAGTGAGCCCTCTCCCCTCCTGTCACATCTCCGAGGTATTTTCTGCTACGGAAGACATTTTGAGTTGGTGGGGTCCGTTATCTGAATAGCGGTGTGAAGCCAGGCTGACGTGTTGGCGAGCCAGTGCTCTTTGTTTCGACAGACTTCTAGCGATAGACAAGACGTGGGGAAGATTTTAAAAAAATCACTTACCTTTATTGTTTAATCGGCGTATGTGTAGCCTAGCTAGCTAGCGCAGCGCATCGAGCCAGCCACAAAAGCTAGCGAAGTCCTAGATGCTAGCTAGTTAGCATCACCTAGCTGGCCTACCCTCCTCGACAGCCGGTCCCTTCACACAGACACAATGGCTTTAAAGCGAATTCACAAGGTAACCGATTGTATTTACCTACCCTTTTCATGTGAACTCTTGTGCGATATCTTATTTGTTTTTTAATCGGGATGATAGAACTGTTTGTTGCTAGCGTTAGCTGACCGATTTGCGGTAGCTAGCGCTAGCTTCTTAGTTGTCTGTCTCCACACTCAGCTAGCTGGTGTGAATGACACAGCTCTCGTACATTTGATAGAAAGCGTTAAAAATGAGGCAATTTGGCTTTTAGAGTTGCAAGGGGGTGGAATCAGTTAAGTACTGTTTATGTCATGTTCACGTTCATTGTTTGGGCAGTATGCAGCGTTTTGATGAAAGCCCGATGGCGGGGCTGTTACTGGGTTCAGTCCAAACAATGGTCCATTTTACTGACCTAATGTTAGCTTTAGCTTTAGCTAGGCCTTCCCAGAAGTGCACGATTGACTTCCTTCATTCAAATCTGTCAATAAAATGTATTAACATTATGTGCTCGACATTAACATTTGGTCCAGAGTGCCGTTTTGTTAATAGCTTAGCTTCCAGTTATCGGGGTTAACTCTAACTGTTTTCAGTCTTAAGTTTTTCTTTCACTTCATGCTGTACCATCCGAGTGTTTGAATCACAACCTGGCAGATCGCAGTCGTGTTGCTGGTCAGTGTTTGTCGATCTGAAAGCTGAGCTGGGGCTGCAGGGCCATATGTCACATACCACCACACTGCAACTTTTCATTCAGGGAGACCTCGGAGCTGGAAATACAAACCCTGTCATATAAGTAGCATGTCTTTTCCCAGGGTGGCTGAATCCTTCTCTGGCCTCTCCACCGGCTCTGTCTACAACACTTAGAGCATATAAATAAACCCATCTATGCCAGGCAGGGAGCCTCAACCTGTTTCTAATGCTGCGTTCACATCACATGGGAACGATGGTCGATGCAAACTGTGCACTTGTACAGTTTGTACCCGGTAAATACTACAAAACCTTTTCACTCAGCTTTCACATGACAAGTACCATTAGCTAATTCTGCCTACTCAGCTCTCAGATAGTAAACTACAATTGGGAACTGGGGGTTTATGTCACATTCACATACTAGTTTTACGGTTAATAGAAGTTGCCATTTGTAGGGGAAAAACAATCATGTCAGCTGATTATTACAAGTGATATGTGAGGTAAAATTATTTTAGGTTAGCTGCGTTATTTCCTATCTGGTGTTGCAAACTGTGTTCACACAGGTGGCAAAAATGGCAGCAAATCCCCTTATGTCAGCAGGCCAGGGTAAAAAAAAAATCACAATGATCTTTAATATAATTTTATTCATTTATGTATCCTAAAACAGTCAGCTCTACTTTTGGAAAGCATATCTGCTGCAGAAGGTTTAGGGCTGATTTTAGTGGTCGACTTATATGGATTTCTCAGTGGCCGATGCTGATATACAGAGAGCAGGGTCGACAGTGCATAATGCTGATATCATGTTTTTGTTTTTGTTTTTTTAAATCTGCTAAAAAACAACAACTTAGATAACAAATGAGACACATAACAGTCTAATATACATGCTTATTTCAGTCAGTAACATGTTTTAGATGGAATTTTTATTAATGAAATAGAAAAATACATTGCGTTATGCTGTAGATTTCAGATGACTGCTATCAAAGGGAGAGCAGGGTACAATATTTGAGAAGCGACATCACTCAGCTGCCTTATTCTGTACATTATAACAACATATTTAATGCTAGACAGTAACAGTTTTAGATTTGCTGTTTTTATCTAAGCAAGCAAACTCATTAAAATGAGTTTGTTCACTTGCATTGCACAGCCTGCTCATATCAGCAACCAAGTGACTGGAGGTGACAACAGTGTGATAGAGCACAGATTCTGTCCTGCAAATCCACTGCTATCTCTCGTTAAACACTGTGCCAAGTTAGCTTGGCGTATTGAAGCACAAACACACACACACACACACGTGCAGAAATGTTCTGTTAGCGTGAAGCCCATAACATTCGTTCCCCAAAACGTTGTTGGCACGTTGACACTAGCTTTCAGACTCCTGTTAACGTAAGCTCACTTGTTGAATCAAGGCTATCTCAAGCCCATTAGCAAATGCATCCAACTGTAATGTCGGATATCTTATAAACTATCAGATCAATCGCTCTCAATGGTGGATTGTTGACTTGAGAGGAGAGGTTGATCCTCTGCCTCAGCAGGTGCTGCTGGCTCGGCCCACCTGAGAATAATTCTGCTAGCTGCTGTTAATGCTCCTGTCCTGCTGACAGACTTTACACTGATCTTGTATTTGAGCACCACTGATGAAGAAAATATGTTTATGTAACTTGTTAAACAACAGCAAACCACAGGCTCACCAACAATAAAATTCTTCACAGTCACTCTTGTTTATCGTCCCACAGCCATCCCAGATGAAATCTGATCAATGTTTTCGACCCCGGCTCGTCGGCAGTAGATTTATGGGCTGGGGATGCACAGGCATTAGTACAACCCCTGTAGACTTGTTTAGCTAGTTGAAAGCTTACTACCATTACCATTCCCAACTAACCAGACCAGAATTGATATAATTTATACAGACAGTAAACACTGTATATTCATTAGGAGTGGCCAGTTGAATATATTGAGCTTTGTGCGTCTTTCCTGTCTGTCGCTGTCAAATAAAACAAATTTAAAAAAATAATCTGATATAAATTGAGCTTTAAATCCGTGGAATTGGCATGTTTCCCACAGTTCCCAGCACTGGCGCCCGCCCGAAGAATGGAGAAACTGACACAAGGTGGCGCTCTAACGTTGGTCCACAGCACCACACTGACAGGCCGCCTGCACGTATCTGCAGACATTTTCCGTTTATCGATCTCATCAGCGCAGGCATCGGCCAACACCGATTACCCAAAATGCCAGATAATAGGTCCAGTTAATTAGCAAAGCGATTAATAGGTCTGCCGCTAGTTGATTTTAAATTGACAAATATTATTTTGGATTGAAACAGTCAATGATGAATGCCTTCAATCTAAAACAAGAGGTCATCCTCTTCTTCTCTTGTTGTAGTATGATGTGAGGCTTTGGTGATGGACTCTGATCTTTTTAATTCACCAACAAGGAGATATCTGTAGTCACGTGTACAGAATGACAGATTTAAAATGATTTTAAATCAAATCAGCGAGATGAATGATTTTCAATGCATCGTTTTTTTGGACGGAAGTCAGACTGACAGGACATGACGTGATGACTGGCTGTGTTTTTTGGTTTGTGGTCGATGCTGCAGTGTTCACTGGAAAACATGAAGTGAGATGTTTGATCACCAGGTTCATGTGTGTTAGGAGTCAAACAGCTGATCAGGAGAAACTAAAATGCACAGAACATTTGACTTCATGGTGTCTTGACAGATGCAAACAGGTTTGAATTCGTGAAAACTTCCCAGCTGTTGTTTTTCAGTGTCACAGAAGATTAAACGACGAGGCTTAACAAAATGAAAAACAGCATTACTGCTCCTGTCAGGGAAGACATCGCCTGCACACATCTGAAGCCTCATCTCCTCTGCAGCCCAACCGGTTTTTCTTGTTTTTATCTACGAAACCTGCAGAGTTTTTACTACAGCAGGGCAGAGGAGCCTGTAGCCTCAGTTTGCTGCGCACAAAAAAACGAACCTGCAGGCACGCCCAGTTTCTCAGCATGGAACAAAATGAACCTCATTTCTGTAAATAAGGGTTAAAGGTTTTGCTTCTGTGATTTTACTCATTTCTCAGTGGCCGAAACAAGGTTTGGTGGGGATTTAACACTGAGATCATGTATTCAAAAGAGTTGATCTGTGTGGACCAATGGGATATCAGCATCATCAGGGAGAGCAGAGTGTTTTTTTTTTTTTTTGTTTGTTTGTTTTGATGGGAGGGGTGAGATCGTTCAGTCGTATGATGCTTTACTGGTGGGATTTTTTCTGTCGGCTGCTTCTACAGCATGAAATAAAATCTGTAAATACGCTTTCCAGGAAGTGGAAGCATTTTGACATAAAAATACACAAAACTAAATGTTTGTGCGTGTATTGTTAAGTGTATAATATGACCTGAAAAATTCTTATTCAGGTGAGAAGTTTTTCACAATTTTATTGTGACTTCAGGGTCACATAGTCAAGTTTTAATGTGAAACATGGCTGCGTCCTTCAGTTTGTAGGTGTTAAACACTCATTGGTTCTTCTGTTTTGATTGACAGTTGGGCATAAAATGCCCCTGCACATTTTACCTGTTTGACCCGCCTCTGCTTGCAATAATATTGATGCTCACTGGTGATTTTGACCTCGTGTGAACCTGCTGAGTCTCTAAAGTATGAATGACCTCCTGTGGTTTGGTGAAGGCAGACGTACAGATTGCTCTTGTAGATGTAATTTTTAAAATTTAGTAGTTTTTTTTTTACACACAGTTCATTTTTCTTTCCTGTGTGATTTCTACTGTCTGTGGACTGCAGCAGTTGAATCTGTAGGGGAACATATGAGCACATTTTCAATACAAACTTGTCAGTTTTTCTTTGCTAAACCAACAGATTGTAAACTCCTGACCTCTGTATTGGGGACACTGGTGATTTCAGCGAGCTTCACATATTCTGTTAATCATCTCAGTCAGAATACTAATCTGTATAAATCCAGCTGATCTCGGCACCCTCGTCCACCCAAACAGAAGATGAAAGCAGCAGTCTTGCTGCAGAGAAACGGACTCACCTGACAGGTGTCTGCTGCTCGTCTCTCAGCCGCGCTCATCGTCCATCTCTGCACGCTCGCCTCGCCGCTTCGTCCCGTAACAAAGCAGACCACAGCTTCCTGTGTGTTTGCAGTTCGCCTTCCTTCAAAACCCACCCTGAGAAAATACTGACATGCATCCGGCTGACGTTGGTACAGGCTCAAAGTGTACAAAGAGTCTCTGCTGTTTTGTCTCTGCAGCAGCGTCTAGCATTTCCATCACAGTCTGATGGATTTTAACTTGAGAAGCTCACCTTCAGACAGCCTGTTATTAGTCGAGTGGTTGATAGACTGAAGCTTCAGCAGCGGCTCGTCATTTACCGTCCTGGCTTTTGATTAACAGGGAAGTCCTGAATCTGCTTTCACAGACAGCAGATCGTCTGTCTGCTGTTCAGCTTTTACATCGTTGTTTGGACCTAAACACTCTGCTGCTGTCATTTTTTCTGATCTAATCATCCACAGCAGCTGAATGTTTGGTGACACTCAGCCGCCTTGTTGTGACCTTTGACCCGGTCAGACGGTGTACACAGTGTTAATGCTCAGCAAGAGATAGCTGACTGAACAAACCAACATCTGAGACACCAAGTCAGACCAGACCTGCTGTGTCAGTTTGCTGTCAGGCATTACTGTGTGGACAAATGTGTAATATTTAGTATATATTTTTAATTTCCACTGTTATGAGAGTTATGATTGATTATCTTTGAATAATTGGAATATCTGCAGTATTGGACATTCATTTTGAATGATGCTGTAGTCCAGTCAGGCTGTTTGTTTGGAAGATGACAACATGCAGTGACCTGTTTTTTCTTCTGAGTTAATCGAGTGTAAAAAGGCTGGTGGTTCAGCTCAGCAGTCAATATGTTTTATCCTGAACGTTTCACCTGATTTAATTCCACATTAAACACAGAAATCCTGTTGAGCTCAGTGTCCATTTATTTAAAAATGACCAGGATGTCGGTCTTTGAGGTGCTCATCGAAATTGTTTGAAGTTTCTCCTTTTTGTGTGAAACACACAACTGGTTTGGAAGATGAAGATGAGCCGAGGCGTTCTCTTCTGCCTCAGAGCTGACGTATTTCCACACGAGGCTTTTTCCACTTCTCTTGTCAGCGAGTCTCAGCCGCCTGTTGACTGGTCTCACACCGCGGTGCGTTCAGTTTCCTCCTCCAGGTTCATCACATAACTGAAGACAGAGGGGTGGAGCTGGTGCTGCTGAGCCGATATCAAAGATCGATCAGTTAACCGGTTATTCTGCATCTTACATTTCACGTGTAAACTTTAAAAAGAACGGATCTGTTCTTATAAAACATGCTGAGTCATTGTTAGGCAGCAGGACAGTCGTGTCGTCTCTCAGCTGAGCGTTTCATGCTGCAGGTGAGAATTAAATTTAAAAATCTCCGTCGGGCAGCAGACAGACTGAAGCCGGCTCGCAGGCAGAGCGCGGTCTGTTTTCCAGGCTGCGTTGATTTATTGAACAGCAGCTAGGAGGAACGAAGGCCTTTTCACCAGCAGGAAAACATCAAACTTCTGAGGGATTAACAGTTTATTCCTCCTGCAGCGCTTCATGCGTCTCAGATTAGAAGAAAAGAAAAGAGGTGAATTCTGTTGCTCAGGTTTTATTGAGAGGAGCTGGAAACGTTTCCTGTTCATGATGTCACTCACATAATGAACAATAGAATTTTTATAATCGTGTATTTTTTATTTTATTTTATTCTTTATTTTCATTTTTTTCTCCAAACTGACCCGTTGGTGCCTGGAAAGTTTCTAATGGTTTCTAGAAGTTTCTTTATGATCCACAACAGGAAGTCGGTCAAACTCTAAAGGACTGATTCTGTCGATCATCAGACAGAAACTTAATTGTGTGTGTGTATGAATGTGTAGGAGTGTGTGAGAGTGGTGGGATTAACATGGGACTGTGGATTATAATCAGAACCTCTTTTTTTCTCTTCTTCTTCGTGTGTTTCCTTCAGGAACTAAACGACCTGGCCAGAGATCCTCCAGCTCAGTGCTCTGCTGGGCCCGTCGGCGATGACAGTAAGACTTTTTATTTCCTTAAGAAGAAAAACAAAATTCCCTCTGATGCCACGTTGGTGTGTCGGGCGAGTTCCTGCTCGCCTGACGCCGAGAAAACCTGATTATTAATCCTGTTCTCCTCCTCTGCAGTGTTTCATTGGCAGGCGACTATAATGGGACCTGTGAGTATCAGACACTGAAACATCCTACTGACCCTGAACACATCGAGCTTTAACAGTGTCAGGCAGGTTAGACTGTCAGGTGGTACAGGAGTTGATCAGTTTACAATAAATTATCAATACTATTGTATTAAATATCCATCCTGTTCCATGATTTATGGACAGCTGAATCACTAACCTGTTACACTTTGTAATATTGTATTACATATTACAATATGAATCATACAGTGAAAGATAAAACAGGAAATGCTTCACTGTATGAAGCTTTAGAAGAGTGAACATCTTCAGTACAGATGGAAAAAGTTAACTGGGATCAACTGAAGTTCATGTACTTTTTTTAATCAGTAAAACAAACTTTTCTTACACCAGAAATTAAAATCGTTTATCTGCAGGTCTTAGTCTCAATTTCAGTAGTTTACATCTTGAAGAGTGTGTGCGTGTGCGTGTGTGTGTCTGTCTGTCTGTCTAATGTCTCTGGTTCTTGTTGCAGAGTGACAGTCCCTACCAGGGCGGAGTATTTTTCCTGACTATTCATTTCCCTACAGATTATCCCTTCAAACCTCCCAAGGTCAGTCACTGGCTGTGTGGTGGTGATGATGATGATGATGATGATGATGATGATGATGATGATGATGATGATGATGTTATCCTGTATTTTTGTGTCAAACCATGAAACCACAAAGCCAAGAAAGTCTTTGAGTCTTTGCTGGTGTTCGAATCAGTCAGGATGGAAGTGATGGATCAATAAAAACATAAATAACAGTAATAAATAACATCAGGCAGCACATTTGATGTCAGGCTGACATGAGAATTGTCTCTTGATTATAAAAGAAATAATTCATGAGCAGTTAAACAGATAAAACAGGTAAACATTTCTTCTTCTGGTCCATTTTGTTCATTTGACCCGACCTCTGAGTCTGAGCTTCACTTCAGCTGAAAACCTCCGACGTCTTTCAGGTTTTGTTAAAACAGGTTCCTGTCATCTTTCATTTTATTTGATCCCTTTGTTATTTTTGTGACTGTCACCTTATGTTGTTCCTGTTTATCACCATTTGTCTTGGGTTCTCCTTTCTTTATTTTGACTGTTTTAAAAAGTGCTTTTGTTCTGAAGTTCTATTGATAAAAATGTTTTATTATAATGAAGGAGCAGGCTTGAGCTGAGGTTTCTGGGTAATATTTTCATGAAACAGGCTGTGTGGAGGCTGATGTTTAACAGTCTGTTCAGTCTGCTGAGTCTTTTGTTTTCCCTCCATCAGGTCGCCTTCACGACAAGAATTTATCACCCAAATATTAACAGTAATGGCAGCATCTGCTTGGATATATTGAGATCGCAGTGGTCTCCAGCATTAACTATCTCTAAAGGTAACACACACACACACGCACCCTCTTTGCTCCCTGAAGTCCAGTGTTTCTGAAGCTGTGGGGGTTTTGCCAATTTAAAAATTAAAAGTTAGTTCATTAAAAGTTAGATGAAGATGATGAAATAGAAACCCACAGCAGGCTTCTGTTTTGTTAAACACAGCAGGTTTCACTGAGGTCAACTTCTACAGTTTTACAGTCATTTCAGTTTGATGCAGCATCTTTTTCCTTTGATATTTGCAGACAGCCTTTGACTCTGAGTTGAATGTACTTTGATTTTATTTTGAAGTGACTCTGCCTGACAGGAACCTCTCTGTTCTTTTCAGTCCTTTTGTCCATTTGTTCTCTGTTATGTGACCCGAACCCCGACGACCCGCTAGTGCCAGAGATCGCCCGCATCTACAAAACAGACCCCAATAAGTGAGTTGAACCTCCACAAACCAGACATGTTGGTTTTCATCTGTGAGACGTGTTGAACCTTCATCAGCCTTCATCACTCCTCATCTTCACTCAGCAGACCAAGTCATGTTCACTGAATAAACACCATTCAGGTTCAGTCGCTGGTTAATTTTACAAGTTTGTTTTTTATTGTTTCAGTCCATCATGGCAGTACAGGTCACTCCTGTCAGTCTGTGTGTGTTCTGTCTTCACCTTCAGTTAAAACCACAGTGTCTGATAAACCCACAAATCCACTTTCACTGTTTGATCAGCTGGTGATCGTAGTAATAATCTTTATTTGTGTCAGACCTTTCAAAACGAGTACAAAGTGATTCACAACCAGGAGAGAGAAGACAAGTCAAGTAAAACTAACAAGATTAAGATGGAAAAGGCAGCTGGATGTTGAGCTGCAGGTTCAGAGTTTACAGACTCTACAAACAGAAACCAGCAGACCAGTCAGGGTCGAAACAAAATCAAAAGAGAGAATGATGAGGGGAGGCGGAGCCTCGTAACCGGCTGTACTTCACCTCAGGTACGGCAAACTAGCGAGGGAGTGGACAGAGAAGTATGCCATGCTGTGAGGGTAAGACCGCTGCATCCCCCGCTCTGATACTAATGCAGCTCAGACCAGCTGATCTCAGATCTGCTTAACCTGCCTGAGAAACACATGAGGGTCAGCTCTGGGACCGCCGGCCCGTTTCAGTCCTGTTGGATTTTTCTTTTTAAGCACGTTGACATAAAGCATGAGGAACATGAAGGTCTGGTCTGTGTGTGTGTCAGTTCAGTCCGATAAACCTTTAAAGAAACATGTCGAGGTTCTGGAAAATTGTCTTTGTGTCTCTAATCCAGAGTCAGATTGCAGACCCAGTCCCGCCCCCGCCCAGAGGAGGGGGAGGCTAACCTGTTAGCATGTTAGCAAGCAGCAGCTCCGTCACTGTTGGTCCATGTTGACAGTGAAGTGTGTTTGTTTACTTTTTGACACGTCAGTCAAACACGCACCATCCTGCCAAAATCGTTTCATTTATCAGATCGTTTCTGGTCCCGCCCCTAAAACCATGTGGCCAAGAAACTCAAACACGCCTCGATGTTTTTAACATGAGCAGGAAACTGACTGACAGTGTTGAAAGGCTGAAATGTTCTGCAGCTGTTGGTTTGTGTTGCAGCATCTTGGTCTGTTTTGTGTGTGTGTGTGTGTGTGTGTGTGTGTGTGTGTGTGTGTGTGTGTGTGCGTGCGTGTGTGCGTGTGTGTTTTGAGAATCAAACAGCACGAGTCCTGCT